>JBBMOL010001775.1:0-32557 GCA_037954665.1 Laguncularia racemosa | reverse complement strand
AAAGGTGGGAAGTCCCGGTGTCATTGCTCCCCATCAGCTATCGATAGAGCCAATGCTAATTGTGAGGAAGTAAGACAAGATCTTAAAGAACTACATCTAAATGATCCTCAAATTGTGGTCTTGAGGCATAGAGTTTGGAGAGTGAAAGGGGACATTCAGGTAAAATTTTTTCATGCACCTCTTATAGAATTTGTTCATTTTTGGATATGTTAAACTTTTTAGCACATTTTATGTTTTTAGTTGTATGTTGGTTTGTAGTTTGTTTTTAAGTGGGAGTTTGTTTCTTAGTTATTGAAACCCATTGAGAAGCTTCTAATCCAAAAGAAAAACCCATTAAGAAGCTATGTAGCCCTTTTATATTTTTAATTTTTTTTCGTTTTCATGATGATTTAACTTAAGTTGTGATGCAAAAGTTTAGTATAAAATGGAGTATGCATTAGTTATTGTTTTATAAACTGAGGAAAATGATAGAACTTTCTGAAAAATATAGGGTTTTTTATCTTGGTCCATGAATGATGCATGCTCTATAGTACTCCATGCATTAGGATATAAGATTGTGAATTTAAAGGAAATGCCTGATGTTGTTGCTTGAAAGGAATTGGAGGAATGTGTAGATCTTTGAATAATGAGATGCTACTTGCTGACCACTGAAAACTGACTTGTTGACCATTGTTTTTAATACTCCTTTTACACAATTTAGTTTGTTCTATTATATAATTTTTAGAGAGTCTTTCGTGTGAAGTAAACACTTGAAAAGCAAGTAAAATATGTTGCTCTTGAGTATTGCAATTTGTGGTGCCTTGTGATTTTTAGAAACCCAAAATACTAAACTTTGGCAGAGTTGCTTCATCTTTCTCTAATAGTCTAAAAGTGCCAACTTATGGTGGTTATTGCGAATGCCATTTCAAGAAACTCATCATGATCTTATTCACAAGTATTTTTCTAAGAGGAGTTTGTACTTGATATAGAGATGATGTTGTATTCACAGCTTAATATCTTATCAGTTTTTATGTGGGTTTGTTTCATGTATGCATCTAATGATGTGGACAATAAGGTTTTATGACTAGTTTAGCTTGGCATTTCAGTATTTGTTTTGGGTTGCAAGATGGAGCAATAATTGTTGCAAAATTAAATGCAATAAATCTTGGCCGCAACATAATATGCTCCCCATGGTACTCCTGCTTCATCCTTATGTTGCAATGTATCCCCATGATGGTATATACGCTCATCCAACAATTCCTTTGGTGTGTTTCTAATCCTCCAATCTTTACTAGTAATTTGCCCTTTTGTCTTTTCTCAAGATTTAATTGATAGGAAACATGAATAGGGATTGTATCCTTTCAGTCCATTTGCTATGCCTTAACCAAATGGGATTGCTGAGGTTAGAAATTCTCTTGCTTCAAATCTGTTGTGAGTAGTGTTATGCATATAGCTATTCATTTACAAAGGCATTCTCATGTTATCTGTTAGCATTTAGTCTCATCTTTTTCTTATTTCAGTTCGAAATTATATATCTTGTGTATCTTACACACGTGAATAATCTCATTAGCTATATAAATTATCTAGCACAAAGGTGAGAAAAGACTGTGATTTGTTCCAACACATACTACAATTTTGTTATCAATGCTATGTTCTAATAGGATAGTCATGTTGATTTATCATACTTAAAAAACCCTATATGTAGTATTAATGATTTGAAAATTCTTTATTAGCTATTTGAAAGATGTGTTTTGAATGCAGCATGTCCATGTGATAGGATGTTGTTGACATTTCTATTATTTAAGAAGTAATGATATTTGTAGTTGATGGAATCTTCTATTTTCATGTATAGTACTATATCTCTCTTTTTCCATAAGATTAGTTTTCTTACTAGATTTTTATCTTCTTATAGCTAAATAGTTGTATTTCAAGTTTTGCAAAGGTTTCTTCTAGACTTCTCATCTAATTCAGGTGAAATATTAAATGTTACAATCATGTTTATTGTATTGTTATATTAATTAAGTTATCTTATACCTTTTATAAAGTTTATTATGCCTCTAGAATTCCCCCTGATTGTCATGATGATAGTGAAAGTGGTGAAGAGGATAGTTTGTGAAAGGGAGTTTATTTTGGTTCTAACCTTTTTAAAGAAGGTGATGGAAGTGGGTAAGAAAGTAATTTGTGAAGGATGGTTTATTTTGTTAGTGACTTTTTAATGGATGATAATCAAATTGAGTAATAGAATAGCTAGTTTATGAATTACAGTTTATTGTATGGTAACTTTTTGGAAGTTGATTATCAATTTGGGCAATAGTAGGCTATCAATAGAGAGTTTATTTTACTACTAAGTTTTGTAAAGTTTGGATAATATTGTTTGGGATATGTTAATGTCTATTTTTTTTAAAGTATAGTTGAAAATTTGGAAGTGGACAATTATAAACATACATGCAAATGTCCACTTTTTTCACCTTTATTATTTTATTGCATAGTATTTTATTATAGGTTCAAGTTGTTACATTTATAAATAGATTTATCATATCATTATAACAATAATTTTTGTGACGTTTAAACTTTACCAAAAACCTTTAATCACACTTAAATGTTACTAAATATTAGTTATTTATAACATTTAAATGTTACAAAAACTGCTATTAGTAACATTTAAACTTTTTTCTATGACGTTTGAACATTACCGATTTTTCATGTTTTTGTGACGTTTAAATATTACTAAAAAAATGAATTTTGGCAAATAATTTTGGTGTCGAATTATTTACTTTTAGTAATGTTCAAACGTTATTAAATGTCGCTTATTGGGGGATGTTTAAATGTTACTATTATTAGTTTATTGGTGACGTTTTTTAGCATTGGTGACGTTTACCTTTTAACGTTACCAAATACTTTTTGTAAAAAAATTTTAGTAATTTTCTATTTGTGACGTTTAATAAACGTTATTAAATGTTTTTTGTAACATTTACTTAATTTTTTATGACGTTTATTAAACGTCATGAAACATCAAAATTCTTGTAGTGAGTTCGGCTTTTAAATGGGTTATTTGATCTTGATTGGATGCATGGAAAATATGGTTTTGTTGTGACTTGATCATGGTGGTTTAGTGATTGTATTAGGTTGCCTACTAGTATTCTTGTGTTTGTAACAAGTGTGTGTTATGTTGTGTAACAAGTAGTGTGTAGTTGATGATTTAGTAAGTTAATGGGGTTATACTAAGGTACATATAGTGTGTATGCCTTTAGTACATATATGCACCCTTAGTTATATTTGATCTTACTTGAAGGTGTATACCATGGAATGGGCCTTTAGTACAGCGCATTCCATGTATACACTGTTAAGTTTAAAATATATTAATAGCAAAGGTACCTATACTGTATGCACATTTCCCACTCTACTAACCTAATAAGTTTTAGATGATCGCTTTTTACTAATTGAATTGATAAAATGCCCTAAATTGGTACAAAACCCCATTAACCTAAATGCTATGAGTGTGATTTATGTTTAGTATTAAAGCTTTCACTTATCATGGTTTTCCCATCACTTTCACTACTTAACCTAAGTAGTAGGTGAGATTCATTGACTCAAGTGTGATGAATGCCAAAGTTCACCTGAATTACTTAATTCCTTGATTATTGGTTTATATGTAATCATTACTAAACTTTTTAAAATTTTCTTGTGCATCCTAACTTAGTCTCATAATATCTAGGTCACACAATTAATTTCCTTTAATAATTTGAATCTTCATCACTTTTAGAAATATTAAATTTCACATAATTAATTTTTTTGTTTATCAAATTTTCCTTTCATATTTTTTTGAGATTCCATTTAATTTTATTCATTAATATTTATCAAAATATTTAATAACATTATTATTAGGATAAATATATTTTTAGTTCTTAATGTTTTACTATTTTTTTATATACACATACGCACATGACATGTACTTAACCGTGTTAACTCATTGTATGATAAGAACAAAGAACATGCTCAGATGCACAAATATATATTTCTCTATGCACTTTTCTTTTTCCTACTGTTTTCCAAACCACTCTTTGTCCATTCCTATTCCCAAAACTAAACCTACCACGCTTAACTCTACAACGATTAAGGCATCAAAACATGTAAATTCTACAAGTATTACAAGGCTTACTTGTTTGGATCATCCAAACAACTGCAACTTGAACCTGATTCCCTTTAGAGGCACTGCTTTATTTTTTATGCCACAACTATCAAAACAAATGTATCATCATCTACAAGAGAGAAGCAACAAGAAAAAGATTTGCAGATTTCTTGATAATGCATGTGGTTTGATGAGAGTCTATTTGTCAAGTTAAGGTTTATTTGGTTGAGAAGTAGAAATGAAGAGTGAAAAGAATGGTTAGAGCAGCACAACATATATTTATATGCTCCTAGGCAAAAACCCAAAATGCCCATATCTTTAATTCCTTTTATTTATTTGCTGTTACATTATCCCTTATTTTTTTTCCATTTTTCATTTTACTTTTTTTAGGCATTATAGTTTGCAATTTGCAGGGATGAGAAGATGAAGATAATGTTGGTTATTCTCTTTCCTTTTTAATTGGAAAAAAATAACCTCAAGATATGGTCCATGAATCCCATAATATTAGGAACAATATTATCCTACTAAATCGGGAACAATAAATCCCACTATATCAGGAAAGATATGTTCCAAATAATTTTATAATTTTGTGGAACAACTCATTGATGGAATGAGTTATAAATAAGAGAATTACGGGGCCCCTAATCCTGCTCACCACTACAGAAAATACACCATCTATATTGAGTGAGTTAAGGTTAGAAGCACCAACCGTAACCGAGGCGCAAAATCATTCTCCACCGAGCAGGACACCTATTTGCTTTGCAATGGCTAGAGGTATGTAAAGGATCTATTTTGCTTCTGCTGCTACATATGATTAAGCAGCATTGAATAAAGTTTTATATGTTTTTTTAACATTTGGTATCGGAGCTTATTAACGCCTCTACCTTGCCCTATTGAATTCTGTGGAGTTTGGCTTTGGTTTTAATTTGTCTGCTTAGCGGTGTTTTAATTTTCTGGTGATTGATGGAGATTAGAAATCATTAAGTGATGAAATTTTTATTTCTCATGGCCTTTAATGCTGTTTGGGTGCGAAAATAACCCTTGTAACATGTTCAACTTTTAGCTTTCCTTAGCATACTGGCACGTCTTTTCCATGGATGAGCGTTTTCAAATATGGTTAAAATAATGTCTCGAGAGCAATTAAAAATTTTAATCTGTATGTACTTGTTGTTGCAAGGTGTAAGTATGACATTTAGCAGAATAATTTTATATTAAAATTATTTGCATTTGTCAATGAGTGAAGTTTATTAAAGGGAATTAATTCCTTTAGTATGCTATGAACTTAATTTGTAATGTTGCATGCTTATGTTATTTTAAGTGTGTAATTTATGATTTATCGTTATACATGCTTTATCATGAAATGCTGATTAGATAATATAAGAATATTAGAATTAAATTCATAGTATATTGCTTATGGTTTATGATATACACGTGGAAATAAATAAATATACATGTCTGGCTGGAGCATGAAACACACCGGCCGTGCTTGGAGCCGTGTAAGCTTCTGGAAACATATCTGATGTAACACACGGCGTGCCTTGAGGCCGTGTGTGTTCTGGGAGAGAGTCTGACTGGAGACACGGCCGTGCCTCCTGGCCGTGCCTCTTAGCCGTGTAGGTTTCTGGCCTACGATGTCCACATTAGTTTTATGCAATGATTTAGCGAAGGATTTAGTTAATGATTAAGTGATCCATATAATTTTAATGATTATGGAGTAGCCACAGCATCCTTGATTGATTAAAATTATATATTAAGGATTATTTAGGATCACATATTGAAAATAAATATTGTGTGTGATTTATTAGGACAAAATATCAAATTATATTTTCTAATTTACCCACAGGAATTAGAAAATGGAACATAATTTGATAGTTTTATAAGTCTTAAGATGAATCTAATTGAATTAGAACTTTAGCCCATAGGCAAGTTTTATGTCACTAGATTCATATTCTATCATGATAAGTCTTAAGAAGAATCTAATTGAATTAGAACTTTAGCCCACAGGTAAGTTTTATGTCACTAGATTCATATTCTATCATGATTTTACATTTAATAGTTTTATTGTAAGCATTAAGATGAATATAATTGAATCAAAACTTTAGCCCACAGGCAAGTTTTATGTCACTAGATTCATATTCTTTCATGATTTTACATTGGTAAAAAGCATGTCATATATTGATTAGCCTCGAATTTTTGAGCATGTTCATTTAATTATTGCAGCAATTCAACCTGTCAATTTTTCTGATATGCGATGTGATGTTCCCGAGCTCAAAGGGGATAACTATAAGGTTTGGAAGGAGAGGGTTCTCCTTCATTTGGGATGGATGGACATTGATTATGCTATAAGGAAAGAAGAGCCCCCTGCAGTAACAGAAACCAGCACTCCAGATGCGATAAGTCTTTATGAAAAATGGGGAGCGATCCAATCGCCTATCAGTTATGTTCATAAAGACTAAAATTTCTGCTGGTATCAGGGGCTCTGTCGAGTAATATCAAAGGGTCCAAGATTTGCTTAAGCCCATTGATGAGTAATTTGCTACTTCAGATAAGGCAATGGCCAGCACCTTAATTATAGAGCTTTCAACTCTAAGACTCACCAATGTTAAGGGTGTGCGCATGAGGGATATTGCGGCCCAATTGAAGGCATTGGAGGTTGAGTTATCAGAATCCTTCCTTGTTCACTACATTCTTTGCACTTTACCTCAATAGTATGGCCCATTTAAGATATCCTATAACACACATAAGGATAAATGGTCAAACAATGAATTATTGACCATGTGTGTTCAGGAAGAGGGCAGACTGCTTATGGAGGAAAAGGAAAAGGAGAATGTGAACTTTACTACTCATGGGAAGAGCAAAAGGAGGGATCAAGCCAAGGACAAAAGGAAAGGGAAAGGGAAATCCCTCCCATAAAGGACATTAAGAAGGAAGCTATGTGCTTTTTTTGTAAAAAGAAAGGGCACATGAAGAAACAGTGCACCAAGTTCATGCAGTGGCTTGATAAGAAAGGTACTCAACTTTCACTTGTTTGTTATGAAACCAATATGATTGATGTTAATCATAACACATGGTGGATTGATTCTGGTTCTACAATCCATGTGACCAATTCATTGCAAGATTTAAGAAACCTGTGGAATCCAGTGGGAAGTGAGCGTAGCATCTATTCAGGCAATCAAATGTCCTCACATGTGGAAGCTGTTGGGACGTGCAGCTTAGTTTTAAGTAGTGGTTACATTTTGCAATTGAAAAGGACATTTTATATTCCTGGGTACTCTAGGAATTTAATTTCAGTTTCCAGACTTGTATCAGATGGTTATTCCTTTAACTTTTTTGGATTCAGGATTTTTTTTTTTTTTATAAATCTGATGTTATTGGATGTGGTACTTTGTCTGATGGTCTTTTTCTTCTTAGTTTACAAAATGATGATAACTATACTATTATGCACGTTCATGAAAGGATTGGCACTAAACGATGTGTTGTGAATGAGGAATCCTCTATGTTATGGCATCGGAGATTAGGTCATATCTCCATTGATAGAATTAAAAGGTTGGTAAATGATTGGGTACTTAGTACTTTAGATTTTACCGATTTTGAGACTTGTATAAGTTGTATTAAGGGAAAACAGACTAACAAGTCGAAGAAGGGTAATGTAAACACCCCATTTTTGCCCTAGGAGTCAATAATTTTCAATAATAATCAATATTCAATTTTTCCAAAATTTTCCATTTTTTCCCTAATTTAGCATAAAATAATAAAAATGTTCAAAAAATAAAAATAAATAGGAAAACACTTCAAATTTGAAAAATGATTTCGGAAATAGCAATAATGAATAATAAACAATTTTTACAAATTTTTGAAATTTCAAAAAATACAAAAAAATAGAAAAATCGCATTGCATATATGTAATTTGCGAAATAAATAAAATCGCGAAAGTGGGCTAACTCAGCTGGTCCGACCATGGGCTAAAGCGCGGTGCGGGTGCGAGGTCGCGGGTTCGAAACGCGGGGGAAGCAGTTTCCGCGTTTTGCGATTTTTCTCATTTGCCCAGGACACGTGGCGACATCTGATTGGCTGGAGGAAGCGCACGCGCTGGGCGCGTGATCGTCTCCTACCTCGAGCCCGAGATCGCCGGCGAGGAAAAAATTCGTATTTCGGCCGTTTTGATTCGATTTTTTTGCACAAATCCAACAGATCTTCAACAAAGATAAGATAAACATTATCTAATTAAAATCAAATCGCAACAAATCGTTGGATGGGCACGAATCGGAGTTGGTTTTTTCAATCGAAAATCCGATCAGCTTCAATCGGAGGAAATCCGAGCTTACCCAACTCGTTTTCAAGCGTCTATAAATAGAGGAGGAGATGAGGAAGCAAGAACACAGATTAGAATCGTGAGAGAGAGAGAAAAGAGTGTAGATCGGAGGAAACCCAAAGTTGCGACCGCGATCGGAGTTGAGCCACCGCAAGGAGACGTTCTGGGAGTAAACCGCCACCACCATCGGATTCAGCACCCTCAAGAAGCTAGGATTCGATACTTCACCCGCCGCAAAAGGACCGCCGGAACGCCGTGAACGAGCTAACCCCACCGCTGTGTCCGACCGATCCGACCCGACCTGATTCGACCGACCCGACACCGACACCGACCCGGATCCAGGTAAGTCGGATTTTTCCGGATTTTTTTCATTTTTATTTAATTAATTTTGTTTATTTATTTATTCCGAATTAATTAATTAATTTATTATTTGTTATTTAGTTATTTATTTATGTGTTATTTTTAATAAATAGAAAATGTAGAAATTAGATTTTTCTAGAATTTAATAATGTAGAAAAATAAAAAAAAATAATAAATAGATAAATAAAAAAAAATATAGAAAAATAATAAAAATTAGGAAAATAAATCATAAAATTTTAGATGTCAAATAGGATAGACAATGAACAAAATTCCCAAAAAATCACAAAAATTTCCAAAAATCACAAAAATTCCCAAAAATCACGAAAATCAACAAAAATTCCCAAAAACCACAAAAATCCCCAAAAATTCTCAGAAATCACAAAAATAACAAATAATTCATAAAAAATTCATAAAAAGATAAATAAATAAGTTTTAGCACTTAGAAAAATCATTTTCGTCAAATAAATCAAAATTGGTGTTTTCCTATAAAATCATTTTTTTCAAAATAAAATCAAGCTTAAGTTTAGAGTTTTAGGAAAAATCCCAAAAATGGTAAGAACATAAATCGAAAGAAATTTCAGAATTAAAATTCACCATGCACTAAAGATTTTCAGAAAGCGAACTACGGCTTGTTTGATCCTAAGTAACAGGTACGTAGGCACCCATTCGGGTCAACCCATAAAATAAATAAAAATCCTTTTTCTGAAATAAAAGACATAACAAAAATTAACAGAAACACAATGAAACACATTTCTAAAGATAACAATTTCAGGAGATTAGGTGGTAACCGTATAGGTTTTAATAGGTTAGCCTTCGGACTTAGAAACTTGGTTTTCCTTTTTCTCTTCTCACAAAAACGATAAGAGGAAATAACGACGACTAGTAGTCCAAATTAAGACTAATCCGCTCCTTTAGTCTTAATTCACTTTTTTCCCAACAACAGTTAGGTGGCGACTCCAAAAATCAAACGAAATTCCTAACTCAAGTCGATGATCTAGATTAGATGAGCATAGGGTTTAGTTTAGATCGGATTAGGAATGGGAATCCAAAAATTAGACTCGACAGGATGGCGACTCCACTGGGGACCCATACCAGCAGGCTAGCCACTGAATCTCTCCAAGCTGTTCTCTCTAAAGAAAATGTGTTTCAATCATTACTTTGTTACTAATTTTGCAGGATTTAGTTAGATTTTGGTTTCTTTATAGGGGGGGTTTTGCACATACATATGTTTGTGTGAGTAATGGGGTCGAACCCCCCCTAAAAAACCTGAGAGGGGGAGCCATTGTGTAGGTTCGGGCAAAAGTGATTTGATTCCCCCGTTGGGATGATTAGGCTACCCCACCCATGCTTGTATGGCCTAGACCCATTCTTCGAGAATCGGGGGGCATAGGCTGGGGAACCAGTTCCCAAACCCTACTTCATACATAACATCTACGGGGTTGACAATTGGATGACAATGAATGGTTTGTTATTTTGTCCTTGGATTTCAGACTATTTCCCTGAAATTTCAAGCTCTGTTTGTAACTAGGCTCTTTCCATTGTAATAGATGGCTAGCATGCAGTCACCGCCTCCTCCGCAAAGAGTTCGGGTGTACAGACTTTTGGCCCAAAATTGGTACTGGCCCACTGGTTTACCTTTACAACCCAAGGAGCGGGCCTTCACCCAGCAAAGACGGCCCCACCCTCTCACTAACTAGTCAGAGGCAAATTTCCCTAGGCCGGCTATCCCATTTAGGGGAATCGAGCCCGAAAATTTTTTCAGGGACCGCATGAAATCCCCCCAACCCGGGAGGATACACCCCATTTGCAAAGGCCCAAACACTGACTGATCAGTTTTTACACGCCAGACCTTGAGGCCGGGGCCGCCGACCCTTCAGTAACTGTAGCACCCGCAAAACGCGGTAAACAAAGCCCTAGCAACTGTAAGGGTATGCATATAAGGGATGACTTAAAACCCTGGTTTTTCCCCAGAAGAAAATTTGGGGACAAAAAAGGACATTTTTTATGGGGACCTAAACTTACAGACAAGGGGTTTTAAACGCTTTCACTGCAGCCTTCCCCTATACCCCCCCCGGGACCTTCTTATCACCCCGGGTTGCAGAGCTGGTAACCAATCCTGGAGGGAAATTTACATCCCGGCTCTACGGGCTGAACAGCCCAAATTTAATTTCCTTTTAAAAAAAGGGGCAGGGGATCCTCCGCTAGCATCAACCTTCTGCTAATAGGTTCGAAAGCCACCTAAAGTGTTGGGCCGAACATGGTCGGGAAAACCTAGCCCAACAGGTGGACGGTGGGTTTTGATAGAAAAAGGTAATTTACCCGCGACTTTACAGCCAGGGGTTGGGGTTCTTAAACCTTACGCCGAAGATATTCTTGGACACCCCCGGGGGGAGTTGCTGCAATAAAATCACTTAACCCATTTTTTTTCCCAAGCATGCCATTTTCGGGATCAACAGATTAGGGGATACCCCCCCTAACTCCGTATCCGCCAATTGGTCCCGTCCAAGACATAGTTTATCGGCCTTCATCGAAGCAGTCACCTTTGATCCAGACCAAACCCGTTGGTACCCCGAGAATTTGCAAGCGGGCAGAGGTAAAAGTATTTTGGGACCCAAAATAAAAACCCCCAATGTGGACCTCGACAGTAGAGGGCAAAAGTGGGAAAAACCCCGACCACCAGAAGTTTGTAATCCGTCACAAACCAACGGGGAAAAAGAGCTCCCGGGGTTTTCCAGACGTCACCCACCAAGACAGAAAAGATCAATCCAAGACAGAGATTACCGGGAGCGGTCAAGGCCCGGAGGAAAGTATATTTCAACGCAGACTTAAAAAAAACATTGGAAGGGACGTTTAAAGGAACTCCCCCAAGAAAAAAGGGCCTTGGAAGCGCAATTAGAAAGTGCCAAGCAGGGTCAAGGAACTAGAAGCCTCTTTAGTGGAACCCGAGCCCCACAAAAAAACCAAAAGAGCTAGAAATAGAGATTTTTTTGTTTTCGTTTTTGAACCCAGAATATTAATAAAAGTGAAGTTTTAAAAAATACTTTGCCCAAACCCCTTTTTATTTTTTAGCATCCGCGGCACATGCATATCTTTTCTTGCTCCATCATAAAAAAAAGAAAATGCGCGCCAGGTATAAAAAATAGTTTCCAAGCAACCAACCCCCAAACCCGCTTTACGCCTCAAGACAAAAATGGCCAACAGCAGTGACAACGCCACAACACCAACGCTGAAGCCCCTTAGCTCTAGGATCATATCCCTAAGAAAAGGGTCCAACATTGGGCTGCCCAGGTTCACCTCTTACTAAAGCTCGGCCTCCTGCGCAACACCCGCCGTCAAAAGGTATTCGGGGGCGGAAGGAAAAGCGTGGGGGGATAGCCTCCGAATACGAAAAATAAATTCCACCTTAACACACCCTTTTGAGTATGACCCGAAGTCAGCTAGGGCCACCTCTGATGATCTGAAAAAAAAAGGGAAAGAGAACAAAAGGAAATGGAAAGCGACTCTTCCAGCAGCCAGAAAAGATGAAAACAAATTGAAGGGCCTTGATGGTTTTTGAACGGGCCGAAATCACTAACCTGCCCACTACAGGGAGGGGCAACCCTGAAAATTCAAGACCCCAATTTTTTGAAAAGTAGATGGACCGTCCCCAAGATGAACCCAGGTTATGCCCGGAAAATGAGCAAGATGCTCAATCACCAACCATGCTCCGCCCTTTCCCGAAGGGCCTCACGGGCCCGCATTGGTTTGGTACCCCCCACCTAAAAATTCAACATTGTAAACCCACGGGGGAAAAGCAGCCCGGGCCTTTTATGATAGTACAATTTTAAACATGAAGTTGCCCCATCGTGATCGATCGGGGGAGTCCCGAAAAAGACTTACTGAGCCGTTCAAAAAATAAGCTCAGCGCTAGGGGGCCCAAAAGCCTAGGGGTACCCCTTTCATGTCTAAAAGGAATTGACACCCATATTTGTCAATACCTTGGAAAAATTTACTTTTTAACTTTTGGGTGGTCAACTTCTTCCAGTTTTGCAGAAGTATGGTTTGCGGGTTTTCAGGATCGAGAATGCCATCACCACTGAGGCCCAATCAAGGGAACCTCCTGGGGTCACCCCAAAGGGCCCTTAAAAGGAGGAAAAAGGGTTAAAAAACCCCACAGCGTACAGGCATTTATAAGGCAAAAAAAACCGGGGATTTTGGGTAACTTTCCAAACCACGAATACCCCAGCCCGCAACCTACGAGGGGTCATACAGGTCCCCAGGCCCCCAAGCAGTTCACCCAATCCCCATACCGCTCATCAGGTCTTCCCCGGGGGTTGAGGGCAACAATTTTGTTTATTTCGAACTCCCAACGACCGATCAGGCCCAAAAACTTCGACTCCAACCCCAAGGTGACTAACATGGGTCAAGGGGGGCACCCACAGATGGGTGCTGGGGCTCCGGCACAAAACCAAACTTATTGACGCAGGGATCATACAATTGATTTTGTAAACACCCTAGCACCCAATGTCAACCCCCAACCCTTGCCCAATCACGGGCCCTACCATCAACATGATACGTCAAAAGAGTCAGCTCCCAAAAAACCCCTTAAAACAAATCGGACTACAACCCCCCGGAAGACCCCAAAGGACACTTAAAGGAGAGGGGTTTACCCGGGGACCCCACGTTGGCACTTTGGGAGAATCCAGGGGAAGTTTCAGTCCCTGGTAAACATTTTAACCTCGATGAGAAAGGGGCCGTTTGGGGGGGGGGGGAATTTGAGAAGCAAGAAAAACTAGAAAAAAGGAAAGGGAAAGACCTCAACATGATCAATTCTCAAAACCCCCAAGTTAACAGATGAGGGACAATCAGTCGAGGGCAAACCCCGGGGAAAAGGGGTATGATTCATGTTCCCGACCACAGAGAATTAAAAGGGCTGCACCTTCGACTAGGGGCCCTCAACAAGAGCGCCTCCTAAAGGGGGTTATCCCCCGCTCGGGGAGATTTACCAAACCCGAAGAAAAAGACCCCGACCGAAGAACTCAATACGGGAGAAAACAGGGGAAGGGGAAGAGGCTTGCTGCATTTACAAGATGGTAAAGGCAGCGAGTACAAGATCATGGAACTTTTGAATAAAGTTGGCAAGATTCTCTCAGGGGCCTTTTAACCACATCTGACCCTACAGGGAAGCACTCTTTAAAGTGCAAAAACAGATTAAGTACCGGATTTTTGCACAGAAAAAGAGGGGTCACGGGGCAAACCTTTATCTTTACTAGGATCAAATACTTTCTCTCCAGAGGAGCTAGGAAAGGGGGAGACCAAATACCAAGCCACTATTCTGTGGTCCGGTGCAATGACACCATCGTCTCCCGAGTGCTTATCGACAACGGGTCATCCCTCAACGTTCCCTTGGCAACACTCGACTTTTTGGGGGTCGACCCAACAATAAAAACCCTAGCTCCACATGGTCAACCCCCTTCGACGGCAAAGGGGGCATTGGGGGGAAGTGAACCCTACCAGTAAACGTCCACAAGTATTCCACATCCCCTTCCAGGTCCTCGACACCCCCCCCCCCCCAAGGTCTTTTAACCTGCTCCGGGGGACACCCTGGATACATCTGCGGTGCCATTCCCTCTAGTCTCCACCAAAAGGTCAAATTCATCACAAATGGCAGATAGTTCAGTGCTGGCAGCGGGATTAGCCATATACAAGGAGACTCCAACTTACATGGGGGATAAAGGGTTCAAAAGACTTGGTTTTCAGATTTTAAACGAAGTGAATGTGATGACCAGCAAGGGAGGGCCATCAGTTTAAAGGGGGCAGACGGGACCTTCGCTGGGGTATGTTCCTAGGCCGCGGAAAAAGCAAAGTGAGGAGTGTTAAAGGCAAAAATAAAGGGAAGTGATTGACCCCCAATGTGCATCCCCCTCCCCAACAATTTTTCCCAAAGGGCAAATACCATTCAAAGTTTGAATAAACAAAGAGGACAACAACAAAAGGGAACAATCTCCCCTTGCCCAAACCCAACACCGTTTAAACAACGGGTTTTTGTTGTCCTTTCAATAGCGCTAGGTTAGCTCAAGGAGAAAAAATCAGAACAAATTTTATTGAAAATTTTTATCAATTCCATTCAGTTTTTTCTTTTTATAATGTTTTCATTTTTTATGCACTAAAAATCTCCACCATCGAAATCGGGATATTTCGGAAAAGAGAACTAAAAATGTGATATCATTTCCAACGCTGCGGGTAGTTGTTGAAGACGATATCTTAGACCAAAAATAAACAAGAAAATTTGGGCTAAAACATAAACAAAGGGGAAATCCGATCGACAGCCTTGGGACAGTAAATTAGGCACTGGAAAACCCAAGAACCTCAAATGGGGACCATTTGATGCCGAGCAAAAATGGAGAAACCCGAGCTATTAATCAATTTTGCAGATGTGTTTGCCTGGTCATTCGACTCCGGGGCTAGCCCATCGAAGTATTTTTACGGGCTTCCACAAGGGAAGATGTAAAACCTAAAAAACAAAACTAAGAAATTTAGGCCCGACAATTTGCTAAAAATCAAAAAAAGTCAAAAAAACTACTGGAAGTGGGGTTCATCGAAGTATCCGACTCCCCAGAATGGGGGAAAATATTCCCCGTTATAAAAAAAAGGGAAAAGTGGCGTAGCGTGAACTTTCGGGACTAAACCAAACCCACCCCAAAAGGATAACTTCCCCCAACCTCATATTGTTTTCTGTGGAAAACCCCGGGGGAAAACCATCTTTTTTTCATGGACGGTTTCTCAGAAAAAATCAAAAAAAATGGCCAGGAAGACAAACCAAACAACCTTACCCAAAACCATGGGGAACTTTTCTGTTACAAAGTCATGCCTTCGGTTAAAAAAGCGGGGAAACGTATCAGAAGCCATGGTCGCCAAACTTCACGCATGATGATCAGGGGTTTTAAGAAATTTTTTCCGACATGATACCAAATCCAAAGAAGGAGAAAGCCAATAATATCCTGAGGAAATTTTAAAACATAAGGAGTTCAGTTAAATTTAACCCGGGAAAAATGTACTTTGGGGTTTTACAAGGGGGAAAAATTGTTAGGGTTCGCTCAGCCGGGGGGCTTTTAAGATTGACCCACAAGGAAAGTCCATATTAGAGTTACCTTCCCCAGTTCCGTAAAAAAAGTAAGAAGCTTTGGGGAGATTAAAATTATTTTCTCGGTTTTATCTCACAACTCCGCAAACCGGCCGCTTTTCCCTGTTGAAGAAAAATGCCGAATAGAATGGGACGACAATGTAAGAAGCGTTAGGGGGAAATCAAAGAAACTTATAAAACCCCCGGTCTTGATAGTCCCGAAAAAAGGAAACCCCCTTATTCTTAACCTCCCCTACCCCCGAATCCGGGGATGGGGTTTTGGGGGGCAAAAAGATGAAGAGGAAGAGAACGTCCCTATATTATTTGAGCAAAAGTTCACAGATGGGGAACAAAGGTACTCAGAGGTGGAGAACTTTTGTGCTTAAATTTTTTTTGGGGTCAGCATCGACAAAGGGCAATACACCCTATTTCATATTGGCTTTGACAAGACATGCCCCTTAAAATTTGGGCAAAGAACCAAAATTAGGGGTAGAATCCAAAATGGCAATGCTTCTATCCGAGTTTGACATCAGTAGTAAATCAAAACTGATAAAGGGACCCACCCAATAGTTGGGTAACACCTGTCGGAAATCCCCAGAAATACAAGTCCATTTCCGGACGAAACATATTAACATAAAGATATGCCAGTAGAAAATCTGGAGAGACAGAAGGTGGGGTGGAAACTGTTTTTCGACGGGGCTGCCAACGTATTCGTTGGGGGGTTGGGCAGTTTTTAACCCCCAAAGGCACTCAACCCCGGGCACGACAAACTTACATTTTCCTATACCAATAATATCGGGGGAATATAAGCATGTTTTCTTGGCCTCAAGATGGCCCCAAAGGGAATCCGCGAATTAGAGGTGTAGGGGAGATCGTCCTCACATACAACAAAAAAAGGGAATAAAAAAATAAAGACCCCAAACTGAACCGTACCATCAGCATTTGCGAGTAAATTGGAGGAGTTTAAGGAAATCCCTTCACTACACCCCCCGAGAATTCAGAATCATTTCGCAGATGCCCAGCCCACTAGCTCCTGATTCAAATAACAGGGGTCCCCGAAGTAAACCGATGAAAAGAATCAAAGTGGGCCCCGCTTTTTGTTTGACTTTTGAAAAGATACAAGATGATAACCTGGTACACAATCAAGACCTCTCCAAAAGGTAAAACCCGAAAGGTACAAGAATGACCAAAAAAAGCTCAGGGGTTTTGGAAGTCATTTCTTTTAAGGGGTCTTTTACTCTACAAGAGATCAATATACACCCTTTTGGATGTTGGACAAAAAAAAGCATGCGAACTCATAAGGAAATACTAAAAAGGTATGTGGACCTCATATAAAGGGCTACATTTGGCCCCGAAAATCATGGGTTTAGGTTTTAGGTTTAACGGGAGTCGGATTGCATAAAGTATGTTAAGCATGCCTCTTGCCAATTACGCAAACCGGATAAATGCTCCCCCCAAACAGCTACATTTGTTACGGCGCCGGGCCTTTCTCCATGGGGGAAATCAATAATCGGCCCAATCATCCAACGGCATCCAATGGCCACAGATTTTACTGGTACAGGGTTAACCAATGGTAAAGCGTAAAAAATTTACCAATGTCCAAAAGGGGTAATAGTCCCTTTTTTAAAAAAGGGGAAAAATACCAATGGTTCCTGGTCGATCTCAACGCAAGGGGTACCAATCTCAACAATAATCGATGACGGTTTATGTCAACAATCCCATAAACCACAAAAATTCAACCCCACCGACCTCAAAGAACGGGGCGTAGAAGCAAAAAACAAAAATAAAAGAAGTCATCGAAAAAATTTGACAAAAACCCTTACAAAATTGGCACAAAATTTTACCATTTGCTCTCATGGCTTATGGGACTCAAAAAAAAACATCTCGGGAGTCCCCCTTACTCTTTGGGTATATGGTAAGAACATGCACCATGGAACGAGATACCATCATTCAAAATCTTTTCAGAAACCATTTAACAAATTCGGCTGGAAAGAAAAGGCTTGATCAGCTGAATCTGATTGAACAAAAGAAACTTCCCGCCCTATGTCTGGTCATGTTCCAACAAGGATAGCCCGAGATTCAACAAGAAGATGAGACCGCATTCTTCAAAGGGGGCAAATTAGGCTAAGAAAAAGTTCTCCCGAAGCCCAAGACCCCAGGGGAAAGTTCACTCCAAATTTAAGGCCTAGGGGAAAAAGGTTTTATCAGGTGTGCCAATATTAACTCAGAGGAGGTCCAAATGAGAGACCCCGTCAACACAATCTTAAAGATGTACTATCCTTTGGAAGGGGAAATTTAAAATTTTTCCAATGTTATGAAACCATATTCGATACAAAGTTCGTTGGGTGATTTTTACTTTTCTACAAGCAAACTAATATCCCCCGAATGTCAACAATCCCCTCAATTCTCATCAAATAAATACACCTAAAACATTTCCTACCACTTTGTCAATGAAGATAAAAAACTAAAAAAGATAATGAAACTTAAAGAAAATTTTGATAAATTTTTTCACTCCCCAACATTTAAAAAAATGAGCGCATTATTAGGAAACATTTCCGTCGAAAAAGCTTGGCATAAAAAAAGAGGCACTCAAGATTTTCAATTCAGTGTCAATAAAAGAAAAGAAACAGGGCGAACCAAACGAAGGTTAGTTTTTTGGTTGCTACCGAGTAAACTGGCAAGCTATTAAAATAGGTAATATCATCACATCATGAAAAAAACATCAATATTTAGCTTATAAAAAGCTGTTTAAGGTACCCGATGAGTCAGCTCTAATGAAGCACGTGTCTAGACATTTCCTTTTAAAGGGGTTAGCAGGGCCCCAAAAAGGGCACCCCAAAAAACCTGTCCCCAATGTCATCATAAGGGCACCTTTTGAGACAGTTCCATTTTAGGTTAGTCAGCTCTTGGGGGACTTTTTCCAAAAACAATCCCAAGGTTATCAGCCCAATATGGGGACTTTCTAAAAAACCTGTTCTCAGGTCAGCTCAAAGGGCACCTTTGAACAGTTCTATTTTAGGGTTTGTCACTTTGGGGGACTTTCCCAAAATCAATCCAAGGGTTGTCAGCCCCAAAAAAAGGGCACTTTCCCGAAAAAAACCGTCCTCAATGGCCTCATAAAGGGGACCTTTTGAGAAGTTTATTTTTGGTTAGTCATTTTTTTGGGCACTTTCCCAAAAATCAATCCCAAAGGGGTTGTCAGCCCAATATGGGCACTTTCCGAAAAAAACCCGTTCCAGGGGCAGCTCAAAGGCACCTTTGAGACAGTTCTATTTAGTTAGTCAGCTCTTGGGGGACTTTCCCAAAAATCAACCAAGGGTTTGTCACCAATAGGGGAATTTTTCCCCCAAAAAACCGTCCCAATGGTCACTTTTAAGGGCACCTTTTGAAATTCTATTAAGGTTTGTCACCCAAATGGGCATTTCCTAAGAATTTTATCAAAGGTTTGTAGCCCAAATTTGGGCCTTTTCCCAAAAACCGTTCTAGGGGAAACTCATAAAGGGCACCTTTTGGAACACTACCACAGGTTTGTCGCCCAAGATGGGCACTTTCCTAAATCTATTTTTAAGGGTTTGTCACCCAATATGGGCACTTTCCTAATTCTCCCCATTAGTCAGCTCTTGGGGATTTTCGGGAAAATCCTTCCCAAACAGTTTCTAGTCTAAAAGACGCTTCTGTCGTAGGTAGCCAACTCAAAGGGCGCTTCCCAAGTAAATTTTTTTTCAAGGGTTTCAGTCTGATAAGCGTTTTCCCACATCATTTCTCATCATTCCTACTCGAGGGTTTAATGTGTCCCTTTGCCAATTATTACCCCTAAAACACTTTTTGGGGAAAGGGAAAAATTACCTTTAATTGTTGGAGCTCTTCAACCCAGGGTCATCAGCTCTTGGGGCTTTTCCTACTAAAACCAAAATTTAAAAGGTCAAAATGGCGTCTTTTGTTTTCTTTTATTAAGTTTTTCAACTTTACCACAAAGAGGGGAGTGTAAAACCCCCTTTTTGCCCTTTGGAGTCAAAATTTTCAATAATAATCAATTTCAAAATTTTTCCCTTTTTTCCCAATTTAGCATAAATAAAAAAAAATTTAAAAAATAAAAATTAAAAAAACTTCAATTTTGAAAAATGATTTCGGGAATAGAATAAGAATAATAAACAATTTTACAAATTTTGAAATTTTAAAAAATACAAAAAAATAGAAAAAACGCATTGCATAATGAATTTGCGAAATAAATAAAATCGCAAATGGGTAGCTCAGCTGGTCCCGGGCCTGGGGAAAGCGCGGTGGGGGTGCGAGGTCGTGGGTTCGAAACGGAGGGGAAACAATTTCCCCCTTTTGCGATTTTCTCATTTGCCCAAAAACTGGCGACATCTATGGTAGAGGAAACGCACGCGCAGGCCGGGTCACTTCTACCTGAGCCAAACCCGCGAGGAAAAATTCGAAATTTTCCCTTTTGATTCGATTTTTTGCATAAATCCAACAGATCTTCAACAAAGATAAGAAACTTATCTAATTAAAAAAAATCGCAACAAAACGTTGGATGGGCACGAATCGGGGTTGGTTTTTCAACCAAAATTTCCCATCACTAAAAATTTTTAGGAAACCGAGCTTACCACTCTTTTCAAGCGTCTATAAAAAGAGGGGAGATGGGAAGCAAGAACACAGACAGAATCTGAGAAAGAAAAAGAGGTAGATTGGAGGAAACCCAAATTGCGACCGCCACGGAGTTGGCCCCCGCAAGGGGACGTTCTGGGGGTAAACCGCCACCACCCTCGGGTTCAAACCCCCAAGAAGTAGGATTTAACTTTACCCGCCCAAAAAGGGCCCCGGAAAGCCGGAACGGGCCAAACCCCCCCGCCGTGTCCGACCCCGACCCAAATTGACCCAAATTTGACCCCCACCGACCCGACCCCGGGACGACCCGATCCAGGTAAATCGGGTTTTCGGATTTTTTTTCTTTTTTTTTTTAAATTTAAATTTTTTTTTATTTATTTATTCCGAATTAAATTTAATTTAAATTTTTTATTTTTTTATTATTTATTTATTTTTTTATGTGTTTTTTTTAATAAAAGAAAAAAGTAAAATTAGATTTTTTCTAGAATTTAATAATGTAAAAAAAAAAAAAAAAAATAATAAATAGAAAAAAAAAAATATAAAAAAAAATAAAAAAAAGGAAAATAAACATAAATTTTAGATGCAAATAGGATAGACAATGAAAAACCCCCCAAAAACCAAAAAAAAACAAAAATTTCCAAAAATCACAAAAAATTTTCAAAAATTCCCAAAAAAAAAATTTAACAAAAATTCCCAAAAACCACAAAAATCCCCAAAAAAACCAGAAATCCAAAAAAAAACAAAAACAAAAAAAAACATAAAAAAATCATAAAAAAAAAATAAAAAAGTTTTAGCACTTAGAAAACATTTTTGTCAAAAAAAATCAAAATTTTTGTTTTCCCTATAAAAAACATTTTTTTCAAAAAAATCAAATTTAATTTTTTGAGTTTTAGGAAAAACCCAAAAAGGAAGAACATAAATGAAAGAAATTTCAGAATTAAAATTCACCAATGCACTAAAATTTTCAAAAAGCGAACTACGGCTTGTTTTTTTCCTAAACGGTACTAGGGACCCATTCGGGTCAACCCTAAAAAAAATGAAAAATCCTTTTTTTTAAAAAAAGACATAACAAAAATTAACAGAAACACAATGAACACTTTCTAAAAATGAACAATTTTCAGGGATTAGGGGGTAACCGTATAGGTTTTAATAGGTTACCCTTTGGACTTAGAAACTCTGGTTTTTTCCCTTTTTTTTCCCTTCTCCAAAAACGAAAAAGGAAAAACAAAGATAGTAGCAAATTAAGACTAAACCGCTCCTTTTCTTAATTCACTTTTTTCCCAACAACGTTGGGTGGCGACTCCAAAAAACAAACGAAATTCCTAATCAAGCGAGGGTCTAATTAATGACATAGGGGTTTGTTTTGAATCGGATTTGGAAAAGGAATCCAAAAATTAGACTCGACAGTGCCAAAAGGGGCTTTTTAATTATTGGAAATCATCATACAAAATTTTTAGTCCCGCATAATCGTACCGTAAAAAGTACTTCGTCTCTTTTATTTGATGTTACTACGATAATGTATCTCTTCTTGTTAATAACAAAAATGAACCAATGCTTTTAAGGTATTTAAAGCTGAAGTGAAAAAAAAAGGGAAAAAAATATTAAAACGTGAATCTATAGAGGGAGAATACTATGGTAGATACATAAGAATGGACAGCACTGGGGCCCTTTTTTCGAGGTTTCTTTAAGAGAATGGGGTTTTGCCCCAAAACATTTACCCGGTCTCCAGACCCAAAAGGGGTAGCTGAAAGGAGAAACCGAACATTATTGGACATGGGCAGGTAGCTTGCAAACTCCAAGCTTCCCCAAATTTTTGTGGGGTGAAGCTCTTAAAACGGGTGTGTACATTTTGAACCCAGTTCAACCAAAGGTTTTCCAAGGGAGCCATTTGAATTTTCAAAGGGTGGAAACCGAGTTTTTCACATGTACCTTTTGGGGTGCCGTTTTAAAAGAGTCACAATCCACAGAGAAGAAATTGGACCCAAGGGCTATTAGTGGGGATTTCGTAGGGTATGCCGAAAGTCAAGGAATAGATTTTATTTCCCTCTCAAGTACTAGGTTTTTGGAACAAGAAAGCAAAATTTCTTGAAATGCCTTGAAGGGGGGCGATCGACCAAGGCATTGGTTTTGAGAAAGATCATTCAGATGCCCAGCATGACGCCTCGGCAGTGGACTATTGTTGTTAAAAACACGCCCCAGCAAAATGCGTGTTGAAACCAATCCCCGAGGTACCACAAACTTCAAACCTGATTCAGTAATGTTTTAAAATTTAACAGAAAACCCCAAATTGTTGAATAACCCGCTGAACAATTTTACCTGCCCCCAGGAGAATGTTTAACAGCATTGAAAGATCACTAGAGTAAGGGGAAATCAGCAATTCCAGTGACATGTTTTTATATCACAAGAGTGTGACATAATATTGGAGCCAAAATGATCCTGGTCGTTTTCACAGGCCATGAGTTTTAAGATTCAACTTGTGGCATAATGCCATAAAGATGAGATGGGTTCAAGGCATCAACGGAGTCTAAATCTCTTCAATTGCCTGATGGGGTAAAAGCCTTGGGTGCAAATGGGTCTTTAAAAATAAAAAAAGACTCACAGGCAACATTAGGAAATAAAGCAAGACTGTTGTAAAGGGTTCACTCAAAAAGGAAAGGGAATTTATTATAAGACATTTTTTTTCCCATGTCTAAAAAGATTCCCCTTTGTAAATGAGGCTTTGGTTTACACTTTGATTTGGATTGCACCAAATGGATGTGAAAACGGCTTTTCCCTTTAATGGAGATCTAAGGAAAAGGTTTAAAATGAAACAACCTGAAGGGTTTTCTTCTAGTGATGGGAGCACTGGGTTTTCAACTAATAAAAAACCATTATGGATTAAAACAACCTCCCGTCAATGTATTTGAAAATTTCCCGATATCACACTTCATTTGGGTTTGAAGAAAACATGATGGATCAATGTATATACTAAAAGGTCGTGGGGGGAAAATTTTTTTTCTTGTGCTATTGTGGGTTTAATTTTATTGCAAACCAAAAATAAAAGGGGTTTTTCTATTGAGGGAAACAATTTTTCTCAAAAAACTTTGATATGAAAGGGAAGGGGGGGGCATCTTATGTCTTTTTCATTAAACCATAGGGATAGATCTCAAGGGAATTTTTGGGTTTTTTCAAGAAAACCCATATCAATAAAATTTTAAGAGATTTCAATAAAATTGTTTACCCAAATTAGCACCCCTTTTTAAAGGTGATAAATTCAGCTTAATCAATGTCCCAAAAAAAGCTTGAGCAGGGAAAAAAAGGGGAAAAAATCCTATATGCTTGTGTTGGGAAACTTTAGTATTTAGGTCTGACAGACCGACATTGCATTTTCTGTTGGATACTAGGGAAATAAGAGTAACGTAGGTATTGACCACTGGAGAGCTGCAAAGAAGGGAAGAGGTACCTTTAAGGGACAAAGAGTTATATGCTCATATATAAAGAACCGATAGTCTGGAGGTGTTGGATTTTGCGGTTGTTTGATTCAGTAAATCAACATCTGGGTTATGTTTTATTTTTCCTTTGGGGGGGATTTGAGAAGTGCAAAGCAACCTTGATGCTACTTCACAGAGGGCGAGTTTATACTTTTTTTTAGGCTACCCCACATGGTGTATGGTTAAAGAGTTTTAATTGGGTTAGTTTGCGACTCTATTTTAGGCCCTTAAATTTACTGTATAAATCAGTATATTTTTGTAAAAAAATAAGAGGGGAGTCAAGTAAACAATCGACACAAAATACTTAGCCATAAGAGAACTGTTAAAAGGAAAAAAAAGTGGGCATCGGACATTAGCACAAGTTTTGAAGTGATCCTTTTAATAAAGGGAGCAACTAAAGAGTTTTAAAGGGTCATGGATGAGAAAAGGGGTTGGTCCAAAATTTAAACTTTGATTATGTTTAAAATTAAAGAAACCCATTTAGTTATGTTTTCTCATTTTGCCTTTTGTACACATTTGTTTATTCATTTATTTGAGAAAAATCATTAAATTTGGACCCCGAATGAAAATCGGGTTTTCATCAAGTTCTATGGGATTGAGAAACCAATCATTTTAAAACATGGGAGATAAACTCGTCATTTGAGGACCTATCATCATGATTCATGAATTTTTTTTTCTCATTAAGATAAATTATGGGAAAAAGGACCAAGTGGGAAATTTGGTTATTTTCCCTTTTCCTTTTTAATTGGGAAAAAAATAACCTTAAAAAAGGGCCATGAATCCCAAAAATTTGGAACAATTTACCTACTAAAACGAAAAAAAAAAACCCCCTAAACAGGGAAAAATAAAAATCCACTATATAAGAAATATTGTTCCAAAAATTCTAATTTTGTGGAACAATCATTGATAAATATTATAAAAAAGGAATAGGGGGCCCTAATCGCCCTACTACAGAAAAAACACCCCTATATTGAGTGGTTAAGATTTAGAAGCACCAAATAACCCAACGCAAAAACATTCTCTACCAAAGGGGAATTTTTTTGCTTGCAATGTGGGGGGTATTTAAAGGGTCTTTTTGCTTCCGTTCTGCATAGATTAAGCAGCATTGAATAAAGTTTTAAAATTTTTTTTAACGATAAAAAAAAAGGTGGAAGAGATCACAAATACCAAAAGGAGGTTGGTTTTTAAACGATTATATGGATCCCTAACAACCCTTCTATGCATCAATTTTTTTTCTACGAAATATTATCTTCCGCTACCCAAAATTAAAAAAATCTCCAAAAAATGCCTGTAAATAAGATTTTTTTTCCCAGATATTTCTCATTCCCCCTGTTTTTTGAGTAGAAACTTTCTTTTGGACTAGTTCACCATATGATAAGCAAAATTTTTACAAAAGGGGCCACAATTTTGTCATTTTATTTCAATTCTACATCTACAATACATGTTTTTCCCCATGCATGTTCTCATCGTTTCACAATAATTGGTCATGAATTTTTTATTTTGTTCCGCAGTAAAAGTTATTTTAGGTTAGCAAAATACATAAAATATGAAGAGTAATTTCCTCTGAACTTAGATAAAGCAAAAAAACGGGGGGAGTTTTGGTAATTTCTGGAGGGAGTTCGTACAAATTGCTAAGGAAAATAATATGCTATTTATGAAAACAAAAAACTCAAGGTTTGAAAATTCTAGTCCCTCCTAAAATATAAATGGTTTGTTTAATTTTATCCTTGATCGTCTACTAATATTAGATCCCCATTTTATTAATGAAAAAAGGAATTTTGTGGAGCTCCGTTTGAATCTATGAATACAACTATGTTAATACTCACTAGTTCAGTTCGCTATGAAGGAGACTTAATTTCCCAAAATGTTCCCCAAGCTTTCATTGGGATGGCCAACAAGGCCGATTAAGGGGCCACAGTTTTTGATTGGTTGTGACCCAAAAGTGATTGGGGGTAAGCCCCTCATGATTTAAGTCAGCAATTCAATTATTTTTGACAAAAAAAATTTTAATTTTTTTTTTTTTTAAATTTTTTGGTAATGATGTAACACACCATTCTAAGGGAAACATGGTTTTTGGCCCATCAAATTTTTTTGAGATTTGAAAAAGATTTTTTTGATTTTTGATTCAAGTATTTTTAATTTTAATTATTATTTAATTAAATATATTTAATATTATTGTTTAATCAAATATTTTATGAACCCAAAAGAATTAATACCCCTTAAAAGCGGACGGATTATCTTTAAAAGGGCCTAAAAAAGTCCGTCCCTCTTTTGAACTTTCACAATTTTTTTTGATTTTTACACATTTTCACTCACTGAAATGTAAAACTCGCACAATAATTTTTGGAAAAAAAAACCAGGCAAGCGTCTTTATAAAATTTTAAAAACAAAGAACTTCCCCGTGAGACCCTTGCTGAAATTAACCCGATAGTTGTATTTTTCAAACTTAAACTTTAAAAAAAGATGTTAAACATTTTTAAAGGGGATAATGCTTACTTAAAATTTCATCTTTTTGACAATTTGTCCTTAAGATAAAACTAAACACTACAAAAGCTTTCAATCAAAACTTTAACTAATTTTTAGTTTTAAACTTGTATCGTAGAAATTTATTTATTCCTACTTTTCAACAGGTTTTACCAACATTCAAATATCTTGGTATATCTATTAATCTAAATTTGAGTTGCACTAAACAAATTCTTCCTTGATTGAACATGGTTCAAAAAGGATAAAAAATCTACCAGGACGCATGAGACAGACTACCCTCCAAAAGCTCTACAGGGGCCTAGATGTTTGATGCTCTACCTCATCCCACCCGGTAGCGATTTGTTTGGGTGAAAAAGGGAAAATACCAAGATTAGATCTAACAAAACACAATGAAAATAAGCAGAGATAAACAAAGATTATAGATATAATTAGACTTTGCTTAGGACGTTAAAGTAGAAAACTTACACCACAGAAACATGTTATCATCATACCTCGTGAAACCAAACTTCGTTACATTCATCTAAAAGACTGATTCAATTTACTAGTACAAATTCTGGGAAAGCAATCCACCAGAATGAGACCATGCCGAATCACTCGGGGAAAGTAACCTTAACTACTATGTCAATTTGACGTGGTACACAACAGAAAGTACTAAATACCGAAATAACACAAATACAAAAATATAAATGGAGATAAGGTATGAGAAAATTAATACACAAAATTCTACTTAATAGCCCCAGTTAGATGTGAAGAATCAAGGACGTAATCACAAGGAGAGTATAGAGAGTATTACAGCCTCATTACCAAGATAACAAATCAATGACCCCCACACGAACTTTCTTTAGGTGGAACCCAGACATACAAGTATCGTAAAGAAAGGCGTTTTCCATACACAAACTCTCACAGTCACGAGGGCCCCCCCACAAATAAAAGCTTCTCATAGTTATTCCTCAGTTCCAGCCCCTCGAGTCTCGACAATAAAATCTTAGTCTTAGTTATAATCATAAAAACGAGTAACGGAAAGGGAGCACGTTCTCATCAAGAAGATAACAAAGACCAACTCGTAGAACTATTCACAGCGCAACCTAGAGTCCTATAAATGAACAAAAAAAAAAAAAAAAAGGTGTAAAGCAAAGCGCACCCATGCATACAACTTAGCACAGTCAAGGATCCATCAAAGATTAAAGATTCTCATTGGAGATCTATGTCCAAGCCATTTACAAGTAAAATCTTAGATCTATTTAGAGCTTCCAACTAAATTAGGGACTGAGCTTACAAATAGGAAAATGCTAGAAATTTATATAGACAAACAAAACCACAACTGCAAATGATTAAAAGGCAATCTGTTCATTCCACTGTTTTTGTGCTTGATTAACCAAACCACAACTTCAATGACCCATATTCATCGAATGTCAAAGTCGTTCTCTCTCTCAAATGCAAACTCGCATCCAGACCATTCCTATTATACATCAAATTTTGCAAGCCTTCAAATATACTCATTGCTCATCAACCGAGCTCGAGCCATACTCTAGATAGATGACCAGGCTTTAGATGCTATTTCATTGCTTATGAGCATAGAATAAGAACATACAATGTAATACTATATGCGAAATATAGTTCTATAAAGATTATGGGAGAGAATTAATATTAATTTATAACATTAAGTCAACTTAGTATATACTTTATTCATATTAGTTAGAAATTTTTGTATTGAGTGATTAAAAAAGTATTATTAGTATTTATTAACTTGATTATTGATTATTTTAAACTTAAAGTATTATATATATGTTTAAGTAAGCCTATATTATATAAACTTGATATTTTTATGATTATGCAAATAGAAAACCCTTTTTTTATTTCTTTTTATGCATATTTGGTTTTTGGAAAGGAATATGATACGCAAATTTTAAAAAATAAAATAGAGAAATAATAATTATTTTTTATAATTTTTTTTAAATCATATAGATAAATATAAAAATATGCTATAAAAATTAAAAAATTTGTAATTTCATTATTTTATAGCAGAGGTGACTATTTTTACTTTAAAATAATGCATTCCCTATTTCTAACTGCATTGCACGATATTGACATCCGCAAAGAACATGTTATATCATGTAAAAGCACCAAAAGGTTATTGATATTTTGTTATGCCAAAGAATAAATAAATAAATAAATAGAACCACCGTCTTATTCATCGACTCAAGTTAATAAGATAAACTCCATGACCAAAATGCCTAAGATATTTCTCTAGAAATCCCTGGCTATCAATGCAAACAAACCGTCGTATTACTACAAGAGCAGTCCCACGTGAACGATAGCTACTGGACGCACCCTAAGATATGCACAACCATTATTATAGAATATCCTATTATTATATACTTCCCTTTCTTGTCTTTTACCTTAGCCCTCGTAACGCGGTATAACCTTGGGCGCCCACACACTGATTTCCTCCATTGGTCAGAACCCAGCACCTCTAATAAACAAAACCATCAACTGTTGGTACCCCGATTCGCTTCCTAAGTTTTTCTATAAATCCCCACAAGCCCATTTCTTTTTTTTATTGTAAAGTTTTCATACATCAACCCAAAAGATCTTTGTTTGCGCAATTAGCATACATTACTAAAACATGTCTGCATTAGTTGAGATATGGGAGAGTGAGGTCCCCAAGCTGACAGAGAGAGTCCAGCTTAAGAAGTTTTTGCAATTGAGCGCCAAAAGAGGACAGGAAAATGATGGACAAGTTGAAGAGAAGAAGAACGTTGTGAAGGAGAACCGAGAGGTTCATCAAACGGAGAGTACTCTTTCTGAGGCCACGGTGTGCTTGCTTATGGACCGATTTGTACCTTGGTAAGATTTGTATGTAAGAAGAAAAAGGATAAATTTTGTCTTTTTCTGTATGTATATTCGGTAGGGTGAGACTATGTAACTATGCTCATCTATGCAATATAGTCTTCTTCTAAATTGAAGATCTTTGTCTTTGTAAATCTCATTAGTCACTCAAGAAATTCAGCGAGGCATTTTGTCTTGTAAATCTATTGAAGCGCGGACTTCGTCCCACGGATCTAAAACAGCGATTTGTTTGTTGTGTCGTGCTTGTTCGCTGCAAAAGCCCTCTTACAGTGGATTTTAGGTTCTCATAGCCAAAAAGTCACTGCTGCAGTTTGATTTTGTTACGGTGGAAAATATATAATACATATGGTTTAGTGGTAGAGCTACTGGTTACAATTTGAGGATTAATCCATAATTTTGGGGAAAAAAATTCTAACGTGTATTTTATATTCTAATTGTTACGTAATATATGAATTTAAATGGAACGATAATGCCTATATTTTCTGGACTAAAAATAGTAGATCTACGTTTTTTACATGCATCCCTAAATCCTGAAGCTGTTGTTTTAATGGACAGAGAAGCAACCGGTGATTGCTTGAGAAAACCAGACTTTATTATAAAACAACGTGCTCTGTCGATTAGGATGAAAACGTTTTGTGTTAATGGACAGAGAAGCAGCCGGTGATTGCTTTTAAGAAAACCATGGACTTTATTGTAAAACAATGTGCTCTGTCGATTAGGATGAAAACGTTTCATTTTACATCATTTAAGGATTTTGAATCTTTTCATGCTTTTATCCATCTATTGCTAGATTTTTCTTTTTTTCCAAAAAAAAAAAAAAAACAGTAATAAACAATGAAAAGAATTATGCGAGAAAATAGAAAATAAATAGAATAGGAAGATAGTATATATAAAGATCTATAGAGAAGTTTATTGTTCTCATTTAATATATAACATATATATTTTCCAGTTTTACATCCAATGTAGTGTTACTTACATTCTTTTTTTGGTGCCACACATAAGTTAATTCCTTTTGATTTTTTTTTTTTAATTACAGAAGTTACAAAAACATTTCTTCTAATTCTTAGAAAAGAAATTCTCTTTTGACAACATATGTAGGTGTTTGGTTTCGATTGTAGTATGGTTATGTATGTACTCTATGATTCTCAAGCTACATATGAACTTGGAGGAATGATATGTGATAGCACATAAAGGATGATTAAGGGTAAATAGGATGAAAAGGAGGAGTAGATAGTTTCACTATACTCAAACAAACTAATGATAGGTAAATGAGCTTTTAAAGAATTAAGCTCTACTAATGATAGTAAAAAGCAATGAATTCTTCAAATGATTAAGGTTTAATTTGGGGAGGATAATTTGGTAGGGTAATAACGTTTTTCTAAATTATCTCTCTTATCCAAAATAAGGAAAGTTTGTAGTTATTTATAGGGATTTGGTTGTTGACAACATTGTCAAATTGAAACTAGTCATCAATGGTCCAAATGAATCCCCTCTTAATGAAAAGAAGTATGAATGGGTCATGCATGTAATCAAACTTAGTGAAGAGCCTTCTTTAGGTTTATGAGTTTTAATGGGAAAGGTTAGTAATGAACAATCCATTCCAATGAACCCTACTTTAAGTATATTATGCCAAATCTCACTTGATCACCCCAAGTCATGAACCTAGCTCTTTTGGCCTCCTTCTACATCTTGCCTCTTGGCCATAGTTTTTTTGATAAGGTGGAGGTATTAGAAAATAGGTACATGGCAAAACGGACAAAATTGAGTTGGTTGCAATTTCTTGATTTATGGACCTTATTTCAACTCGAAGAAGTTAGTACCTTTAATACTGAGTTATGCCATTTTTAGGATAAATTCTTTCATTTAGTCCCTTAAATAGTTGAATTTGCTATTTTTTTTGTAACTTTTATATTAGCTATAACTTTTTATAGACACTTCTATTTTAAGTGTCGTTTGTAGCATGTATTTTTTTCTACATGTCCTTAAGTTTTTAGGCATTTTTATTTTTGGCAAATTTTAGACCTTTTCATTTTTGGAAACTTATATTCTATTTTTGGCAGCTTTGTGCCTACTGTTATTTGTACGCCCTAAGGCAATGGACATAGATTATCGTTAAGTATTATTGAAATTTTGAGCCATCATTGCTTTATTTTTCTCCCAAATTTTGAAATTCATAAAATTATTGAATTTGGATCCTAAATATCAAGGAATTTATATAATCAATTGATATTTAAAGGTTGCATACTAAGTATTTATAGAATAAATGATTTTTGATAAAATTCCTATAAATTTCACTGTTTACACTACGTCACTTTTGGACAAAGTTGAAGAGGTTTAGGCATTAGATAAGCCTTTCTAATGGCTAAGAATTACTTGGTGCATGTATGCTTGTAGAGTAGCTGCACTGCCACAGACAAGTGCCTAAAAAATTTACATTACAAGAGCTTAGCAGTAATGCTACATACAACTTAGATTTTTCCCAATGTGCAAATTTGTAGCACCTGTCAATTATATGTGTCGCTTTGGGCCAATTGTGCATAGATATTACCTTTGTGACATCCAATAGCATTTGCGACACAAATCTAATAATTGGATACCCTTTCAATATTTCTCTTCATGAGAAAGATTTTTCACACTATCAATGAGCAACTAAGAGACTTGAAAAAAATGACATAATCCAACTATGTTCTTGTTATTTGACCTGTTTTTAATAAAAGAGTTGTCTATAGCTCCACGTATAGCACTAAGTGGGGTAGATCAAGTTGTAGAGTGGGAGCATTGCTTTGGAGTGAAGTAGAGGAGTAGAATGGGAGCTCCATGAGGAGATTTGACCTTTTGCAAGGTTTCTAAAAGCTATGTTGGTATATTGATCTGTTTGTAAATATATAAAATTTTTAAAAGCTAATTTTACTAATAAGTGCACTAGTCAGATCAAGTAATATAGTAATAAGTCGAGTGTCGATTCCATGAGGATTAACAAGTACTAAACTGATATCGAATTCTATTATTATTTAGGTAATAAAATTGAGAGAATTAACTAATCAATACTAATTAATCTAATACATCTAGATTTTTACTAAGAATAGGAGAGAATGTTATGAAAATATATCAATTGAAAGTAGGAAAATCGAATCCACCCTAGTTTCACTAATCAAATTATCATCATTTTTATAATGATTCTTAGCTTTTGTGGATTTTCATATAAAATTGTAAAAATCTTATTTCTTTTCCCAAAAAATAAAACTCAAAACCTAAAAACA
>JBBMOL010001774.1:0-32573 GCA_037954665.1 Laguncularia racemosa | reverse complement strand
CAAAACTTTTTCAATAAAATTCTCATGTCGACAAAAAATAACCTAATATGATTGAAAAATCTATATCTCCATCCACTTTTTTATTTCATTTTTTTTTCCTTTTCCCTTAAAAAAGCTGACACTTGATGTATCTTTTTTTCTTACGCTTTTTCCCCTTTTTCCCTTTTAATTTTTTTTCGAAACTAGCCACCTAAACAACCAACCTAAATCAACCATCTTATACTTAGAGGTGTGCAAAATGGGGTAAATAGACTAATCTGCCCTTGCCCCCCTTTAGATGACCCATTTAAAAAACCCAAGTCAGAATTTGTTTGCCCCAACCTAGCCCACATGGGTTGTTTGGGGTTTAAAAAACAAGTTAGCTTGAAAAACCCTAGTCCATTTAATATATATAAAATATTTTGCTTTGGTGGATTAAAGGGGCCCAAATTAAAAAACCCATTTAATCATTTATGTATGTAGTGGGTCATAGGGGACTAACCTAAAACCCTTTTAACAATAGATTTTATTTTATTTTTTTTTTAAAAAATTTATACAAAATATAAAGTTTATAACGATCTTGTATCTTTTATATAGTAGTATGATGGATTGACTTGATACTTTATACCATAATATGGAAAATATAATTGTAACATCTTTATAATATAAAATATTATAAAATGATGGAAAAATTTAAAAGGATGGAACCGGTGAGGAAGAGGGAAAAGGGATTTAAGAAAAAAAAAGGTTTTAAGAAAGAAGAGTGAGGAAGATGATGATAAATGATAATAGCGGTTTGAGTTTTATAGCTTATTTTTTTTAAGTTAAAAATGAAATGAATTAATAAACTCAATTTTAAGGTTGTGGACTTAATATGTGATTAGGGCATGCCATTTTTTTTTCTTTGGGTTAGGGGGTTTGGGCCCCATAGGTTAAAGGGGTTTTAACCTACTTTAACCCGCATGTTAAAGGAGTTGGTTATTTGCCCTATTTTTAAATGGTTTAAAAATTTTCAATTTAACCCATTTTTTAAGTAGGTTAAATGGGTTGACCCAAGGCCATAACCCATTTCCCAAAACTCTACTTACACTTAAGGAAATTTAAAGATTTTCATAAATTTTAAATGGTAGAGATCTTGTGAACCTATTTAAAATTTGAGTCATTGAAAAAATTTAATATATTTTGAAAATAGGTTAATTTATCTTGTTTATAACTAAAAAAATTTATCATTTTGATTTATCGATATTTTAAAAATTTTTTTTTTTTGTCTACAAATTAATTTTAATCAATTTAGGTTTTTAAATTTAAAATGTTGCAGCCTAGAGGTGAATAAAAAACCCGGGTCAAATCAAACCAATTTTGCAAATTTAAACATTTGGGTTTTTTTTTGGAAAAATTTTTAATTTAAACAAACTAAAAATTTTTTGGTTGGTTTTTGAGAGAGAATCTAAATCAAAACGTAAAACCCAACCAAAACATTTTTAAAAAACATAATAATATTTTACTTGTCATTATAAAAATTCTTTTGTTGTGAAATAACATTTTAAAAAAAAATTAGCTTACATTTATTGAAAAATATATGTATTTTTAATTTTTTTTAATTTATAAATTTTGCAAATAAAATATCTAAATTGCTTAAAATTTTTTACTTTATGCTAACTTGAGGAATAAATTAGTTGTATTAAATATTTGAAATATTTATTTGCTTGAATGTTGGGGTTTATCAATCATTCAAGGGTATCAACAATGTTATTATTAAATTTAAAATTTTGTATTGTTCATATGAGTTTTTTATGTTAAGTAAAAAATAATTTCTTAGATAATAAGTTATGTTTTAAATTCGTAAATCAAATCAAACAAAATTGAAATTTTATGATTTAAAAAAGTTCTAAAGTCAAACTATATGATTCGATTTGAAGTGAAAAAAAAACTAAATTGATTTTTATGATTTGGTTTAGCTTAAAGGAAGAATCAAACCCAAAAAAACTATCCCTTTCCCTTATAGCAACCATAATTTGATCCCAAATTTAAAAAAAAAAAAGTAATGTTATAAATTAAACTAGTAGCTTGTGCTTTAGTTCCTATTGCCCATAATTTGTCTCATTAGTTTTTTTCCCAAATTACAAGACTTAGTTTACTTGCTATTTTTGAAAAATTGGGTTTTAAAACAAAATTGTGCATGAGGCTTTTAGTGTGGTTGCTAGAGTCTACTTATTTTAAATTTTAAATTTTTTAAAAGTTTACCCCTTTGACTGGGGACTTTAATTGTTATATTTTTTATTTTTTTTGCCCTTTTAAATTTTAAATAGTTTTTGGAATGTAATTAGATTTCTATTTTATTTGCTTGCTTTGTTTTTAATAGACGTAGTTTCGATACTAGACCTTTGGAAGATATTTTTAGGATTCATAAATGTGGTGTAGCAACTAGAAGTAAACATGGGGTCCTTTGTTTGCGCTTGAGTACCAATGTGTTGCAGTTGCTGTGTTTAGTTGTTTTTTAATTATAATATTTTGAAAATATGTTATTCCTATAATAGTACTGTTGACAAGTATGGGAGTGCTTAACTTTTTCCCCCCCCCCCCCCCCCCCCCCCCCCACCCCTTTTTTGCTTAGTTTGATGAACAAATTCTTATTAATCAACGGAATTTTGATAGATAACTTTGTTTATGTATAAAAGATAAAAATCAATTATGAAATAGTATTAGAACTTTCTCCCTTTCTTACTCAGTTCTTATTCTTTCCTTTTTGTGTAGCTATTGATCTCTATTCTTGGTTGTTCTACCTTTCATTCTCCTTTTTTTGTTTTTTTTTGTTTCCATCAATTGGTATTAGAGCCTCTTTATTTTAGGGGTTGTGGAAACATGAAAAAACACACAAAAAAAAAAAAAAAAAGAAATTCATGGCTTCCAATTCTACTGTTTTTCTTACAACCTCCTACTTTATGGTGAAAAAACTATCATGTGTGGGGTAGTGAAAGATGAAGGCTTTATCAATCAAGATGTCTGGAAGCTCAGATACATACAAGGCCGGATACACGGTCAGAAGGCACGGCGTGTATTGTGTCAAAATAGATACCGGAAACATACATGGCCGGATACACGGTCAGAAGAAATGGCCGTGGATTGTGTCAGATAGCTCAGAAACATTACAAGGGCTAGGAAGGCACGGAGTGTTATTGTGATCAAGGTAGCTACTAGAAAATATACGGGCCTGATACACGGCTAGAGGCACAGCCGTGAATATTGAGATAATTTGTTTGTGAATTTTTTGTAAACATGACATGTATATTTTGTATTTTGTATATTTTGGTAGAGTGGTTAGATTTGTTTTCCTAGTTTGTAGATATAGTTGATTGGAAAAGATATTCTCTTCGATGTATATATATACTCTGAACATGGAATTATGAAAGGCATGCAGCAAAGTTTCTCAACTAGTTGTTATGGTAATCCAGAGACACACAACTGAGTAGTGTGTTGAATCCATAGTCTTTCTTTTATTCTTGGAATTGCTGGTTGGTTCTTGGTTTGCTTTGGGCTTTAGGTTGATTAATTCAATCAACCTATTTTCTTGATTATCAAGTTGTGAGTGACAATTCTGTTTGACTGTCTTCTGAGAAAACACCATGAAATCTTAGCTTTTAGATTTACGGGAAAAAAAAAGGGTTGGGGAATTATGCAGCATGGGAATTTCAGTTTCATGATGTTTTTGAAAGGGAGGAGCTTTGGGGTTCATATTGATGGGTCTTCTTCCTGCCTACAGAGTCGAAAGAGTGTGGTCAATGGAGGCAAAGGATGCTCAGATGGTTTCTTGGATTTTGGGATCTATTGAGGTTTCATATGGTGAACAATTTACGTTCCTTTGGCACAGCTAAAGAAATGTGGGAATACTGAAGCACGTCTATAATCAAGATATACTGCAAGACGTTTTCAATTGGAACTTGATATGAGTAATTATAGTCAAGGTAATCTCTCAATTTAAACAATATTATTCTAGCTTTCTTAATTTTGGAGCAAATTTTCTAGTATTATCTTATGCTAAGGTGTCAAAGGAGAATTTGGCTGGTCTTTCACGCTGTTCATGAAGTGAGTCTCGTGATCAGTTTTTGATGAAGCTCAGAACTGTATTTCGAAAGCGCTCGAGGCTAGGTTGCTTAATAGGAGGACCCAGTACTTGTTTGATGTATGTTTGGTGAATTGGCGCGCGAGGAACAAAGAATGGTGACACAAGTCGCTATTGGTCAAACTGGGTGGATCATCTGAATAGTTTATGTTGCATATGAATACTCAGACCTGGGGGAAGGGTACAATGCAGTCGCGTTACAGCTGTAAAGAATTAGGTAATATTGGCCATCATTGTAGTTAAGAAGTTCTGTAATTTTTGCAAGCAAAAAGGACATATATTAAGGAGTGTCCTATAGGCTCAAAACTGAAGGCCACAAGTCTTCTTGGTGAGACATCCACAATTGCTAGCAATAATCCAATTGTTCATCACACCAGATGTTGTCCAAAGATGATTCTCTCTGCCTTCTCTACTCATTGTGTCTTCAAGGGGAAAGGTAAGACTACTAATTCTGTTCCTTGGTTTGTTGATTCCGACGCCACTATTTAATATGACTGGCACATCTGATTTATTGCATAATCAACATCAGATATACTGGTAATCAACACATTTCAGGTTGCTGATGGAAAATAATATTCCAATTATGACAAGTTGGTGATATTAGCTCCTCCTTTTCGGACATGTCTGGGTTTCCTCCTAAATTATCTTACTAATTACTTTCTGTTGGTCAAAATGGTGGATAATAACTCTGATCTCCATTTTTTGTGATGGTGGTACTGTGAAGGATCGGTATTGGGGAAGGTGATAGCGAAGGTGCCTAAAGTGGGCAAGGTTATTTCCATTACAATTTACCGTTCCCGGACTTTGTCATTGGCTTCTTCAATTGTTGTAAATAAGGATGGCATCTAGCATAGAGCTTAGGTTAATCCAAATAATGTTGTTTGACTCATTTGTTGCAAAAGTGGTGTTCTACGTTCCATCGATAAGAGTTTATTAGTAGATTGTTCTCTTGTAAAAGGAGAAAAAAAGTTAGACATTGCCCTTTTCCGGTTTTGGGTAGTCGTGCCCAATAAGTGTTTTGAATTATTCATAATGATGTTTAGGGAATTAAACCGATTATTTCGCATGCTCAGTATAATATTTTGTGACATTTTATTGACGTTTACAGTCATTCACATGGATTTATTTTTGCATTCCAAAGCAGACGTGTTTACTGTGTTTCAAACCTTTGTGGACATAGATTGAAACTCAGTTTTTCCAATTGTATTAAAATCTTATTGTCAGATAATGGTGGTGGAATAATTTCTCAATGAGTTTCAAGCATTTTTCATAATAAGGGTAATTGTTTCACAACGTTCATGTCCTTATACACCTCAGCAGAATGAGTTGTCGAAACGAAAAAATCGACCTTTTGTTTGATGTGGTGCGCACATTGTTGTTAGAATCTTTTGTTCCAGCTATGTTTTGGACCAAAGCTTTTATCTACTGCAGTTTATCTGATTAATCGCATACCATCTCAACAATTGAAGTTTGATTCTCCCTATCAACGAATGTTTGGTAAACAATCATTAATTATCATTATGCTACAATACTTTCGGATGTGTTTGTTTTGATCATTTACCTTGCCCATGAACGTCATAAGTGTCAGCCCAGTCTGTTCGATGTGCCTTTATGGGTTACTGGTCCTAATCATAAAGGTTTTTGTGTGTTTGATTCGATTAATAATAGATGGGGATCTCTCGAGATGGGATTTTCTTTGAACTATGAATACTATTTTTTCTGCAACATCTTGACGAACATACTGTAACTGTTGTACTTTCCTCACTTTGATGATTCTCTTTTGATAAATGGTTAAAGCTTGGACTTGTCCTTCTTGACCCTGCTCCTGAAAATACTTCAATGATTCTTTCGACGATCAATCGGCCCACTCGTCCTCCAGTTGATAATGGCTATTCTGCAATTGTTAATAATACTACAATTCTACCTTTATTCTCTAGGTGCTAAAGCAGACTTGCTGGATAAAAGCCATGCAAGAGGAACTTCAAGCACTTCAAGACAATCATTACTTCGGGATATTGTTTCATGTCCTGATGGTGTTAAAAACCCATTGGTTGTAAATGGGTTTATTCTCTTAAGTTCGATCTGGATGGTTCCCTTGACATATATACGCAAGGTGTAGCTCTGGCAATGACAGGAATTATGGATTTGTTTATGGAGAGACCTTTGCACTGTGGCTAAGATGACAACTTTCTGGCTTATTCTATCTATGCTGCATCGAAAGGATGGTTCTTGACTGATGGATGTTTAAGAATGCATTTTTTGCATGGGGGGACCTCAAGGAAGAATATAATATGACTCCTCTTCCAGGATTGTTTGCTATACCTTCACTTGAATGTTTGTTTTAGCTTCAAACGGTCTTATACAGTTTAAATCAGGCTCTATGGGCCTGGTTTTGAGAATTTTCTTAATACTCATCTTAGCTTTTATTTTATTCAAAAGTCAATTTGATTCTTCATTTTACCTTTGCAAAGACTGACATGGAATTGTTTTGTTGTTAGGTCTATGTTGATGATATATCATCACAGGATTGATACTCAACTGATGATCTCAGTTACAGAAGCGTCTTTAAGGTTCTTTTCATATGAAGGATTTGGGATCGTTAATATTTCTTAGGTCTTGAGGTTCACTCTTCTTCTGTGGTATTTTCTTCATTCATCTTAAATATACTAAGGAATTATTGCTTTAGCTGGTCTCCAAAATAGGGTCATCCTGTTGTACTACTTTGGAAAGTGAATGTTAAATATCAGAAATGATTGGTGACTTTCTTATCTGATCCATCTCTATATGGAAAAACTTTTAGGAAGTCTCAATTATTGACTATACACATCTTGATAATTCATTTGCTGTGCAACAAAGTTATAAATTTATGCAAGCCTCAATCTTCATTTAACAGCAGTTCGCCATATTGTTAGGTATTTTAAAGGGGACTTATCATCGTAGTTTGTTCTTTTCTGCGGAGTCTTCTATTACTTAAAACCTATAGTGATGTGAATTGGCTGTCTGTTTTGATACACGTCGATCTATTACTGGTTTAGTGTTGTTTCTGGGTAACTCTTTTATTTCTTGGAAAAAAGTAAGATAAAAGATCATGTGTCTAAGTCTCTACTGAGTCCGGAATATCGTTACTATGTCGGTCTGCTTGTTCTAAGGATCATTTGGACTTCGGGTTTGTTGGCTGAGGTTGGTTTTCCTCCCAACTTGGGTCTACCTCTCTTTATGTATGATATTACTAGTGCTATCCAGATTACGGCTATTCCTGGTTTTTTTCTTTCATGAGCGTATGAAACAATATTGTAGTGGACTGTTCATTCTATTCAAGAAGCCTTATGATAATGGTGTTATTTCTCTTCCTTCATATCTCTTCCGATCTTCAAACGGCTAATATATTTACTAAGGCTCCTTTCTCTGGCAGATTCATCAGTTTCTTGTTGGCAATGGTGCTTCTTATTAGTCAACATCAATTTGTAGGGGGATATCAAATCAAGAATGTCTGGAAGCCTCAGAATCATACACGGCTGGATACTGGTCAGAAGGCACGGGTTTGTATTGTGTCAGTAAGCTCCAGAAAAAATATACGGCCCGGATATACGGGTCAGATGGCACGGCGTCGTATTGTGTAAGATAGCCTCTAGAAAATAACATACACGGCTAGAAGGCCGGCACGTGTATTGTGTCAGGTAGCTACCAGAAGAAAACTTACACGGCCTGATTCACGGCTAGAAGAACGGCCCCGGAATATTAGATTTGTGCTTTTGTGATTTATTTTGTAAATTATGGCATGTATATTTTGTTTATTTTTTATATTTTCGGGTAGAGTAGAGGAAGATTTGTTTTCCTAGTTTGTAAGATATAGTTGCTGGGAAAAGATATTCTCTGATGTATTATTTACTTGAACATGGGAATTATGAAAAGGCATTTAACCAAAGTTTCTCAAAGTTAGGCTTTTCTCAAAGGACTTAGTTTGGATGTATGTCGAAGAAGATAAAGCTGTTCCCACCTTGAGGGAAAAATCAACCTTACAAAGGTTATACAAACATGTGGATGGTGTTGCAGAAGGGTCCAAGAGTGCTGTCCTATTAGATCTCACACGGCCATTTCTGTCCCTTTCTCACTATGGTCTATAGCTTGTGAGTCAGGTTACGAAGTTGGTAAAAGTTGAAAATGGAATACCAAGGCTTAGAGAAGACGAAATAAAATCCATGCTTAACTACGTAAGGAGTTTGGGCTATTGAAGATAAGGACTCGAAAAAATTTGAAGGGAGTAGTTGATAGGATATAAAGACATCAACCAGATGGAAAATGTTTTAGGAGAGTAACTGGAAGAAAGACGAGTTGGGAAGAAAAGAAAATCATGGTGGACTCTTCAAAGCAATTTGATGAAAAACTTTCCTCACTTCGAAGATACTTGTGATATGTTGCAGATTACCTTTTGCAATTTGATGAATGCTTTGTTGGTCGTGTTGGTGTAAGGAAAAAGCCTTTTAGGGATGAAGAAATTGCAACGTGAAAAAGCCTTGGTGGCTACTCACATAAAAATGAGGACGAAAAAGGCTAAGTCACATATAAAAGGGAAAGGCTAAGAACAAGGGAAATGGAAAAGCAATGAAGAAACAAGTATCCACCAAATCTGATCGTTGCCAACCGTAGTTTAGTTTTAATATTTATAATTGCCTGTTCCTAATTCTAACTTACATTGCCAATAGGCAAGTGTACTACCGTGGACGTTAATATAGTGTTAAGTACGGGTCGTCCCATAGAGATACACCAAACTAATGTACTTAACTCCGTTCCTATTATCTAACCGACACTTAAATATGTTGGTTGAAACTTAATTACTATAATCTTAAATAACTAATTAACTCACTAACACAATGGTTCGGAAGATTTATCAATTAACAAAAGCCAACATAGATATTATTCTACTCATCTGTCATGTAATTCATTAGATTTATGAAGATTTGAGTAATTGACTCTTATACACCCTCGAATTCCCTAGTCAAGTTAATACTTTCTCATTTATTAACCTATCTAATCCTAGGTTTATCCAAATATGATCTCTCCTTAATTAATAGCAACTTTAGAATTGCTAAAAGCAAATGAATTCGCATCAAAATAATTGATTGTTAACAGAAGTCTCTGTTTCCTATCTCTAGATTGAAACAATTCAAATCTAATTAATTGCATTATAATCTTAATCAGAAAAAAAAATTTCTCAATTAACTATATGATTATCATTCATAATTCATATTCCGGGGAATCTTTGATCTAAGAAACAATTGAAGGGCATGCAATTAATCATACAGAAAGTCAAAAAACCTTCGCATTAAAAACGAGATCTTCATCACATGACTGAGAAGTTTTGAATAAAATCGTATATTAGAGTCTCCCTCCAAAATTGGCAAACTGGAAAATACAATTAAGGATAAAGAATAAAATAAAATTCATAGTCACAGCCCTTTAAAGATAGAATCTTCTTCTTCGTAGGTCTTCAATCTTCCTTTTGAATTGACGGAAATCTTCTTTCCCTGCTATTATGAGGAGTCAGAGCAAGTACAAAATTGTAACTTCCTCTTAGGGCAATAACGGTCTAATTTATACATGTACCCGGGTTTGGATAATACACGAGGCGATACACGAGTTGGTATTTGTTCGTGTATCTCGTGGCTTTCTTCCAAGCGTTCCTTATGTAAATAGACACGAGTAAGTACAATGGGATTGTGTAACTTTTGTCTTGTATTTGAACATCGTTGCACAGTAGCAAACTAGATACACGAGCAAAGTACATGGGCGTGTACTTTGCTCGTGTACTTTCAGACAATCCACTTCAATATATACAAACAAGTACATGGGAGTGTATCTCACTCGTGTACTTTCCAGTCATCCACTTCAGTATACACAAGCAAAGACATGGCATGTATCTCGATGTGTACTTTCCAGAATTCTTTTCTTCACATGTATTGTATCAATTCCTTCAAACGTGATCCGACTCTTCAAAACTCCTTATTATCTCCAAAATTCTAGAAAATCCTGTTGAATTGACATTCATTCCATTAAGCATCCTTTTTTCTTCTAACAATCATCTAAAAATTCAACAATTATAGCACTATTCATTACTCGTAGATTATAGGGTATTTTGCACTTATCAATATCCTTATTGTTAAGAAGGACAAATACACATTAGAAAAATTACTTTGGCCTTAGATTGGCCGTGTATATCAAAGTTATCAAGTAATTTGGCTATGTTGAGAAGGTATGTGGAGCTAAATATGACCAGCAAGCACATAGTGCAATCAACCCCTGGTAGTTTAGAAACATACAGATTGTAGAAAGAAGCAAAGCTTGTTTGTGGCCACTAAAGTTGCTGGGATTTTGTTTTCTAAAATGCAAAACTTAAGGAAGCTAACGAACATTACTAGTGTTCTGAATGCTATGTTGCATTGAAAATTCGGATGTAATGGTTGATAGATAGTGGTTATATACACTATATGTTAGCTAATTTGGCCATGTGAGAAGGTGTGTGGTAGCAAATCATGACCCAACAAACACATGGCAAATCAGCCTCAACATTTAGAATAGCAGATCAGTTAAGAAGAAAGCTTGTTGTGGGACACTAAAGTTGCAGGACGTCTCAGAGTTGAAAAACAAACGGAGCTGCAGAAAACATACTAAGTTTCTGAAGCTGTGTTGTCATTGATAATTCAGATGTGTGGCTATATAGATGTGGTTGTAAACACTATATGAACTAAAACATTTGAAAGCTTGAAGGCCTTGACGAGAGTTATTTATCATAGGTTAGACTTGGAGTTGAAAAGACTCCTTATGTCAATGGGAAGGGTGCTGTGCGTGTTTGTTTAAATCTATTATCCAAGTACAAAAATCATTGATGATGTACTCTATGTTCTGATTTAATTTTAATCTTGCTATCAGTTGGTTTGTTGCTAGAAAGTGAGTATGAGCTAGTGTTTAAGAATAAAAGTTGTGAGATAAAAAATTCAGTGGCAAGTTGATTTTTTCTATTAAGATGAACCAAGGAAAGCTTTCCTCTAGTTCTAGAACATGATAGAAAAAATGAAATTTCTTTAATCTTAAGGAAGATAATACGGACATTATGGAATAAAGAGATTAGGCATACAAATTTTTAGGACTCTAGAATTGATAAGTAGAAGAGAACTTGGTTATTGGGATTGATGATGTGATAGAAGATGGTAGTATTTGTGATGCTGTTATCTACTGGAAAATTTTGTCCCAAAGCTCATTTCCAGTTTGGCCAAGCTTGGAGAGGCCTCTAAAAAAATTAGAGTTAATCTTTTAGATGAGTGTGGGCTTATGAGTTTCCTTTGTATAATGGAAGCAAGTATTTCTTGTTGGGGTGTATTATGTTGTTTTACTCACATATTGTTGGGTATTTTTCCTCAAACTAAAATCAAGGGTCTTCACCTCATTTAAGAAATTTAAGGCCTTCTTGTTGAAAAAAAATCTAGCTCCGTGATCAAATGCTTTGAGAATATGATTATGGAACCAAATATACATCAAAATCATTTCAAGGAAGTAGCTAGGGATTCATCATCAATTAACCGTCACTTATATACCTCAAACAAAATGATGTAGTAGAGAAGAAAGAATAGGTTCCATGCGTTGAACTGGCAAGATGTCTTTTGTTTGACAAAAATTGCTAGAAATTTTATGGGCGGGCTAAAGCTATTAACACAATCGTATATCTTCAGAAACCAATTGTTGACGAAGGCCAAGACGGAAATACTCCATTTAAAGTGTAGTTTAGAGTTGAGCTTGGTGTATCACTTTTGAAAGTCTGTGGTGAGTGTATGTTACTCCCTAGTTCTTGATGCAAAAAGAGGAATGTGGATCAAAGGGCTGATAGAAGGGAATTTTGGTCTTAGGCTACAACAATGAGTCAAAGGCTATAGAGTACTAAATCCAATCACTAAGCAAGTGGATATTAAGTAAGAGCTAAAAAGTGGATGAAAAGAAGTGAGTGGGATTGGAACAAGTGGATTCATCAACTCCTAAGCTAGTGTAGCCACAAGCCATTTAATTGAGTTTCCATAAACTGATTTTGATGATTTTAAAGAGAGGAATATGGAGATGTGATAAGAGGATCAAGAACCTTGGAAGATATCTACAACTGATGGCAATGCTTGCCTATTATGAACCCTCAATTTTGATGAAACCAGCATTAAAGCTCTCCAGATGGAGAGTTGCCAATGGAAGGGGAATTGAGGATGATTCTAAGAATTCAAACATGTATTCTAACTCCTAGACTAGCTGACAAGTAAGTAATTGGAATGAGGTGGATTCTTTAAGCTGAATTGAATCTAGATGGTCCATCACAAGCATAAGCAAGGCTAGTTGTGAAAGGGTATGGTAGCAATATGGGTGGATTTCAAGAAACTTTTCACACCTATTGCAGGTTTGAATACAATTAGATTACTCTTACCTTGGCTACAAGCAATGGATGGAATGTTACTATCTAGATGTCAAGTTAGACTTCATTAATGGCCTCTCAAAGGAACAAGTTTTTATTGAGCAGCTACATGGCTTCATAGATGGAATGTGATCGTGTATTACTATTAAAGAAAGCCCTCTAAAGTTTGAAACAGTATCCAAGGGCCTGGTATGAAAAAATTAAGACTAGTTGTTGGATGGAGATTTTGCATGGTGATGTACTTCGTGATTGAAGCAACCTTGTATGTGAGGCATCAATAAAAGTGACATTGTAATTGTCTCCATTTTATGTGGATGGACATCCTCGTAATTGGAAGCCAATTTGAAGTTTATTGAAAGAGTTCAAGTTAAGTATGTTAGTTAGACCATTTGCGGTGAACGGAATTAGGAAAGATGATTATTCTTAGATTGGAAGTCATTGATAGGAGCCACTTTATTATCATATCTTTATAGTATAAATTTGTGTTAACATTATTATTGATTTTATAGAAATCATAGGAAATGGTATTTATTCTATCATCGTGATAAATCAGGTTAAATGGAGTTCTAAGGGATGCTAATTCAAGTATTTTAGTGAAGTCATCTACAACTTGGATCAAGACAATGAATTACACCACCGGAGGACACGGTTTTGAGGGCCACGGCCATGGTTCAAAACCGTTGTTTCACACTGGACAAGGAAGGCGAAAATGAGGACTTTCAACAGGAGAGTGAGACACGGCTTAAGGCACGGCCCGTGTGGAACCCGTTGGGATAAACCGTGCTTGAAGCCGTAGTGTGGAAGCTAGGTGCTGTGCCTATGAGAAGAAGTGTGGAACATCAACCAGAGATGAAGGCACGGCTTGAAATCTAGCCGTCGGGTGTAACCGTTGGTACACAATGGACACGGGATGAAGAATTGAAGGTTATGCCACAGGATGCAAGGCACGGCTTGAAAAAAATTGGCCGTGTGTGTAAACCGTCGGTTCACCACTGGGCGCCGGTCATTGAAGCTTGAAGATTATGCTTCAGAGGATGGCACGGGCTTGACCCACGGCCTTTTCTGTGGTAGGGGCGTTGCAGGCAGGACGTTTCTTCACTTCTCGAAATCTACTTGAAAAAAGGAAATGATATTTGTTATCTTGCTAGCAAAGATCACATGTATCCATCTAATAGTATAAATAGAGCCAACCCTTAGAGGGTTAGGATAACTTTTGATCTTGGAATCTTGGATCTTGAGAAGGAACGCGGAGGAGGCAGAGCAAGCACCGGGTTCATGATGTTTCTATCTTTTATTTTTCGTTTTATTGATGAACATGTGTTGCTATGTTACTTTTCTAGCCAAAGGGTAATCGAGATGTTTAATCTCCACGAAATTGTGAGGTATAATTGACTTGTATTTATTTCTTAGTTCTTGCTTTTCGGAGTATTCATTATATCTTTGACGTTTTGTCATTATTATCTTTGTTGATTGGTATGAATAGAGCTCTTCTACTATTTAGCAGTTAATATATTGTTCAAACTAGCACTGTCTATAATCCGTTATTGTTTGTTTGTTCTAGTCTTAGTGATGCAATAACATGTCTTTGGTTATAAATGCAGATGATCGATTTCATGTTATGGAGGGTGTGATCATGTTTAAATAGGTTATCTTATAATCTACTGGCATGATTGGTGGTCTCTTAGAATCTTTAATGCTATTGATAGATTAATCCTAGCGCTTGTCAAAGGTTGTTTAATCAATAAGAGAAAATAATTCGAAGCGCTTGTCGGAGGTTATCGAGGAAGTAAGGAGTGATATGTTGTTAGTGCTTCGTTAATAACCATAAACAATTTATCTTGATCAAGAATTAGAGAAACATTTGCATCGATGATAAATTCCTTGAATTAAACCATCTTGCATTCCTCCCTAGGCTAGGCTTTTTATCAATATACAGACTTTCTTAACTTGTTTTAACTTTGTTCAATTCACAAACAAACCCCCCCATTTTCCTTTTCCTTTTATTCTCCTTGAATTAGAAATAAGTTTAACCAATCTCTTATGGATTCGACCCCTACTCACCATCATCAGCAAAAATCAATATTATCTAGGAGTAGGTTTTATTTTTTTTTTTTTTTGTTGGATTTCCGACACCACAGTCATCAAAATAAATTTGGAATTTTGTTATTTAGACCAAGTATGCATGAGAATTGTTGAGCAGGTTCCAACTTGGATAGAGCTTATCCTTGAGTACTCCAGTTTTCATGGCGAGAAACTGACCGGAAAAACAAATGAAATCACATCTTGTAGAACTATCTATTGAAGCTTTATTGGTTCACTACTATATCTTATCAATTCTTGAGCTAAACATCATGTTCACCACAAGTTTTCTATCGAGATTCATGAATGCTCACATCTGTTCATGTTCAGCTGCCTAAACGAGTATTTAAGATATGTCGTGGCATTAGTGACTTTGGTTTATTCTATAAAAAATTAAATTCGTTGGAATTGTTTAGGTTTTTTGGATAGTGATTGGGTTGGGATGTGTAGAGGACATAAAGTGGCATGTCAAGCTATTGCTTCTTCCCTTAGATTAGGCTACCATCTATTGGGGAACGAAGAAGCAAATGTGTGTTACACAATCACTATTGAGGCAAAGTATATCACTGTCTCCATTGTTTGTAACCAAGCTCTTGGTTAAGGGAAAGTTTTGGTTTTGATTTAGGAGTTTTCAAGGAAGCCAAACTGAATTTAGTGTTGTTAATAAATTTGCAATAGCTATGGTTAGAATCCTACGTTTCTTGGCAAGACTAAAACACATCAAGATACAAGTTCCATGCAATTCGTGAAGCAGAAAAGGAAAGTGAAGTCTAGATCATCGTGTTATGCAATGGAGTGTTCAAGTGGATATATTTTCACGAAGGCTTTGCAAAAAGCCATGATATGAACTACTCCAATCGTTTTTGTCTTGGTGTGTTGGACGTTTCTTGCATCATGGAAGAGTGTTGTTGTAGCAACTAGAGGTCACCTGGGGTCCTCTGTTGTTAATTGAGTTCTAATGTGTTTGAATATTGTTGTAAGAAACCTCCTTCTGTTGTTGTTGATTGCTGCAGTTGTTTCTATTTTTTTAGAAACTCTAATATCCCCATAATAGTGATATTGACAAAGTATGGCGAGTGCTTAACTTTTGCTTAGTTTGAATGATACAAACTTCCAACAATCAAGGAGTTTGATAGCAACTTTGTTTATGTATAAAAAGATAAAAATCAATTAATGATTAGTAGCAAAACTTTCTCCCTTTTCTTCACTTGAGTTTCTTTTTCTTTCCTTTTGTTTGTTGGTCATTGCTTATTCCTAAGTTGTTTTGCCTTTCCTCTCCTTTTTTTTTTCACCATTTGCATTGATCTAGTTGGAGAACCTAACTACAGAGCGACTACTTTACCTAGGGCCTTATCCTCTTGCCTTACCCCAGGTTCTCTCTGTTTGATTCCAAAATAATCCTCAAACAATCCATTTGAAGGAGATCAAATTCGCTGCTCTTCTAATTGCTAGCTTAGAAGGTTTAAGAAAAACCCTTTACATTTAGGGCTCATTAATGCCTTATTAGTTATTATTATTTATGAATACAAAGATATAAATGAGTTGATTGTGAAACTGAAATAGATTAAAAAATTGTTTACTTTATGAGGGCCCTCTATCGGTGAATGTTTGTTGGACTTCTTTTGTGATATCTATCAATGAAGGAAGCTTAACAGTCTTGCAAGGAATTACATTGCTTTACTAATAGTGGCATAGGTTTTAGTGGTTTGCTAGGTTCGGTTTTCTTCTTTACCCTTCTCATGGGGAGGATGTAAATAAGAGAGATCAACTAGAGTGGAAAACTAAATGAGGGGCTAAGAATTTGTAATCGTTCTAAAGATCCATTTCCATATATGATTCTTCTCCCCTTCGTATTACTGAAGAAAAGAGATTATTGCTTCTTTGACATAGATGGTTGTGGTTGAGAATGAGGATCAACTTTAGAACTCTAAGAGAATGGGATTTTAGGGTTAGGATTAAAAGCTTTCCAAAATGATGCAGTGCTTTCAGATGTGAGACCAAAAGGTCTTTTGCTTCTCAGGTATGTGATGCTTTCTTGCTTTAGCAGCTCGTGATGATTCAAGTTTTGGTAAGCAGATGAACCCCCTCGGCATGCTCTTTAGTTGTATGACTAAGCAAAGAACTAGTGAGTGCCGAAATGGGAATTTTGTAATCTAGTGATATCTGGTCTTGAATTAGGATTTGGAAGGTATTGGTAACAAGTGGGAATGAGTGTCAAAAGCTCTGCTTAAGTGCTCATGATGTAGTTAGCTCAAAACATGTTCATATGTTGGTTCATGTGAATGTGATGTGTGTGAAGTTAGATTGACATCACTTTAGATAGGAGCATAATGGATTGTTTCTCAGCTAGTATTGTCTACTAAGATACCTATGTGAGGTAAAGGAAATTATTTTTTGTTATTACTTGATTCAGGTCTTGAAAATCTATGCATACCCGAACTTTCCCATTTTTCTTTATCATAGGGACTTTGTTAGCTACCATATTCAGGATATATGATACCTTGTTTAAAACATAGCCTCAACAATTTCTTGACGTCTTCCTTGGTTATCAGGCAAATTTAGGTCGAAATTGTCTTAATTTTTTGTTTCTTGGGTTTAATGACTTCTTATGTAGGATAGCTTATGAACTATGATTGATGAGTTAAGTCTTGTTTCTTCATAAGAACATGCCAAATACATCAAGAGTATGAGACAATGGCTTAGTTAACCTTCCCTTTTGTTCTCATTAAGATTGCCACCAAACCTTTAAGATTCTAGGGTTGATCCTCATTTTTTGGTTGACCGTTTCAATTAATTCATAAATGGGAAATCCTACCCAGTTTATATCTTGCTAATTCTCTTGAAATCACTTTGTGGTATTGATACATCTTTGTCGATTAAATCAGTAGGGTTAGCCGTGATATCTACATTTTACCCCTCTACGTGCTAGAGGTTAATACTTGATTTTCATCTTGGATCAGATTAACAGTTTAAACATAAAATGAATTAAGTAGAAGAAAATAAATGAAATGAATCAATTTTTATTCGAGTTTCATTTGCGTGGGTTACATTATTGAATATATCAAACCCAACAATTATTAAACCATGGTCAATCTTTACTCTAAGTAGTCTATTGATATTTAGAGGAAAAGAGAAAACCAATTTTTGGAGAGTGATTGGGAGCTTTAGGATATGCTTGTTGATTCTAACTTCTTGTTGTTTGTGAGCTCATTGGAGTTGTCTGTCTTTTTGTAGGATACTGACGTCTCAACACTTGTTGGAGGGTGAGTGTTGTTTGGATGGTGAAAAATTCATTGATGTATCATATAATCTATCTCCCCTATTTCCTTCCCGAACCTCATATAAAGTTTTTTTTTAAAGCAGAGGGCTTATCTAAGACCATATGTCTCTGTTGACCTTTTTAAATTGTACTTTTTATATTACCGTACATGTAGATCTAGTAATCCATATACACCTCGTCAATATCTAGAGTTAGAGTATCATCTGGGCTTTCTTCTCTATGGTTTTAGGGGTATTGGGGGCCCATTTACTTTATTAATGGCATAATCTTATTTGCCTAAACAGTGACAATCAGCAATTGTAGAATTGGATTTGAACCCTTATGGTTAGAGGGCTAGAAGGAATGGCTTGTGTTGTGTGGATCTAAGGCCTTCCAAGAAGTAAGTTGAAGGGACCTTGGTATGTTAAGACTTGGAAAGGGATCAAATAATTGTAGGCAATTTCCTACATTAAGTTAATTTCCTCTACAATTTCCTCCTTTATCCATCAAAGCCTTCACTGTGGTGGATCTAAATTGATGTTAATTGTATCAATCCCAGTAGGTTACTAAAGAGTAAGCTAAAGGGCATACGTTGAGGGAGGACCCCAGTATTGATGAGGATTTAAAAAAACAATTATTGCTGTTGCACTTCACCACTATGAAAGTGGTTTGGTATGATGATTACTTTCTTTCCTAATTCTTCCATGAAAAAATATCTGATCAATAGGAAAAAAAAAATGGAATTGATAATAATAGGCGTGTCTCCAATTTTTTAGTACACTCCCTATGGCACCTTAGCCTCCCTCAAAGTCTATAAAAAAAAAATAAGTCTTCTTTTTGAGGCATGGAAAGAGAGTTAAAAGAAGCCACAAGGGAGATTTTGGGCTAGGGTTTTTGATTAATGATCCATGATTTATACTACTAGGATTGTATTATCTTTGAAAAAAGCTAACAAATCCCTGTTTTTCTTCTGCTATCAACTTTATAACTATTTGCTGAGTGACCAATTTCAGGTTTTTTCATGGGCTCTTCTTTAGGGCTATAGGACCCTTCATGACTAAGTGATTCCTCTATGCATAAAAATTGAGGGTTTACTCGTGATTAACCATCGTTTTTAAATTAATGGGGTTAGCCTTATAGTTTTTGGAGGGCTAAGGAACATTGAATAGTATATTTCTTAGCTTGCTTTTGGGAGTTTTTACTCTTATTCAGGCTCTTTGTAACATTTTAGGATCAATGTTTAACATTAGGTCTATCATGTTAACCGTTTGATCATTTTCCTTCTAATTTTAGGGTTATCTTCGCTTTCAAAAACTCTAAAACCCTAACACTTTGGGTAGGGTTCTTCATGGTTCGGTAGTTGGATAGAGTAGTCACAAAATTAAGAGGACTTGGCCATGCTATACATTTCTCTAAAATTCTTTGATGTCATTGACTTGTAAGGTTTGGGAATCAGCATTTCTCAAATGTAGGATGCTTGGATTTGCCCTTCCAATAACGATTCACATATGGCTTATTGGCTTGTGCTTTGTTGTTTAGGTTGTTGATAATAGGAAGGCTAAACTTGTTGCAAGTCTATGCTACCTGCTCTATCGGTAATTAACTTATCTAAATCAACTTTTAGCTTAAGGCTTCTAAGTGATCATGTTAATGTAGGGCCTATGATTGGGAAGAGGGTTATTGTTGACATTGGGAATGGGTCGGCTTAATGAAGGTCTAACACACTACTCTTGCATCAATCCAAATCTTAATATTTTATTCTTAAGTCTCTAACACCTGTCTTTTAGATGTCTTACTTGCCCCATATGGGTATTCACATTTGAGGTTGGGGGTCATAGGTTCTTCGGCCTATATATCTATGTTGGGAATTTCAAAGCTGATTAGATCATTAGCCTTGAGGCTAAGCAAGACTTGGCTTAAGGGGATATGGGATTTCAGTAAATTTTTTTAGGAAAGGTCTATTAATCTGGGGTTGATTATTTGGTTGTAGTTGGATTAATGTTGTTTATGGTTGGGTTTTAGTGTTGGAAAGGAAAGGTGAGAGGGTGTTGGCTACTATTTCTATTAGAATTAGCCATGCTAATTGTGGCTTCTTTTCCTTTGATATTATTCAAAGGTTCTGGGATGATGTTGCCCTAGAGGTTTCCCTTATTAGCATGATTTATAAGGGTGATAGCATTTTCGATTCCTAATCCTACTGCTACCACCTTTTACCAAAAGCTTGCAAGATATTTACCAATTAGGTGGGATGAAATAAGGTTTCTCCAATGTATTGATGAGAATGGGATGTCAGTGATTTCTAAAGATTAGAGTATTAAAACCTTCTGCCTAAGCCCTCTAATGCCTTAAGCATATTTCTTAAGGGACTCATTGTGGTTTTTTGCGGATACTCCCTAAATCCCACACTTAAGGGAGTAACTTCAATGTTAAATGTGTATTGTTTGTAGGACTGCTTGAGCCAAACCTTTCCCAAGATGTTATTTGATTGAGGTATTAATTATGTATACTAAGCTAAAGATGTCCAATGGATTATCTTGGAAAGTTTGCACCATTAGTTGGTCAACTGCATTTATTTCGCCCATTTTTTAGACATATAGTTGGTGTGCATCTTAAGTATCTGTGACATTGTACTTCTTATAACTCGAGAATCTTAAAACTTCTCAGATAGGCAGTGGTGCAAAAAATTGTTAAGTTGGTGTGCTAAGTAGCTTGTAATCATTAGATTCTTCCAGTGTTCTTATTTTTGTTAGTAAAATTTTGGTAAAGCTTTCTCGCCATCTCTTTCTTATTCTTTTCTCCATTCCTTTGTATATTTTTTAGATGGTATGAGAGCAAACTCCTGACTTTGCGGTTTGATATAAAATGTTAGATTGACCTAAAGTTGATTTCCTCATTTTTAGGAGGTGGAATTTCGATGCTTTTCCCTTTTGGATCATTGCTTTTCCCTTTTGACTCCCTTGAACGACTTTCATTAAATTGGTTGGGTGGATTGAAGGAGAGTAAAACTATCCACTAGAAATTAACTTCGCTCATTGAGATTCTACACTATTTCCTCTAATGAAACCATACTTTGATTAATAGCCATTGGTCCACTGCATTGCTGTTGTTGTTGCTTACATCTTGTTGAGGTTTAGTTTTTTTAGGCGTTAACCTTGAAAATTGAGGGAGATCAACACTGGAAACTTGTTTGCAGATTTTTGTTCTTTTATTTTTTATAAAATGAATGCATGAATGAAGCATTGCCGATGTATATATGGAAAACGCAATAAAAGTATTATTAAAGCGGAAATCTATTGCGATTTTATTTAAGTTGCAAATTTTAAAGTTTTGGTTACATTGTAGAAAAACAAAATAACCTAATGTCAATTCTTCTACTTTTTCTCAATGGTTGGTTCTCATAAGAAACTTCCTCTTTTTCTGAGTGATTTGGCACTGACTCCTTCTTCTTTCCCTTCCTTGACTAGTTAGGACTTCTAACTCCATATTTCTAATGTGAGCTATCCTTAGTTGGGCTTATTGAGCTTTTTTCTTTTGGTGGGACTCTTTGAATCTATTTTCCAAGTATCTGCTTAGCTTCTACAATATTGAAGTGAAACTTCCATCCAAGCTTGCACCTATTCCATATAGTTTTCATTCTTTAGTCATGGGATTACTTAATGTAGAATGTGTGAAATTAGGAACTTGATAATCCTTTTATCGGGTCTCTTACAATTGATTAATGTTGAAGTCTTTGGTGTGGGCCGATGTTTTCCAACTTCGCCATCAAAATTTGCCTAAATCAAGATTGGGGCTTTCAATTCAGGTTTCCACAAAGCCTTTTCCTCCTATAACTTAGCTACTTTATTAGTTGTTATTATTGTTAGGGTTTGAGACCAAATGTAATTGATTGTAGTGATGGTTGATGGACTTAGACTATATTCTTGAATAGTGCTAAATTGACTAAATACTAAAATGTGGATGGTTGCCTGTACAACTAGTTGAGCCTAATTTAAGGTATTGCTTAACGGGTCTTTGCACCTTAGGATGTTTTAATTTGTATTAGTTACTCATTAGAAGTCCATTAAGATGCCATTCAACATTAAAGACTTTCTGTAGCTCGACCCAAGAGTAATTACGAAATATCTAAGGTAATTTCATTTTTTATCCCACCAGATTAAATGAGATCAATTATAGTGGGCTTGTGATCAATTTTAATCATGTTCTGCTTGAAGCTTTTGATGTGTCTTTGACTAGATTAGGATAAGGTTGTTGTTACTTTAAAGATGGCATGCTTTTTCCTCTTCACAAAATTCAAGTTGCAAATTTTTTTTGGCTAAGAGAGTGAAGTATTGGAACTTTCCTTCCTAAAATTGGGCCACTAGCTCAGCTATCTATAATGTATGTGTAGGAAGACTCTTAAGTAGGAAAATGAGAGTTCCAAAAATGGTGACAGTATGTAAGCATGACTTGGGTTCTATTGATAATTTTTAGGGCCCCCACATAGGACATCCTAGATGATCTTTAGCTCATATTAGGCTTCAAACCATGTTTGCTACAAGTCTATTAGATGGATGCAATGTCCTTTAACATTTCCTTAGTGCTCCATTGATTATTGATTTAGGATTACCAACACTTGCTGAAAAATGCTAGTGGGGGACCTTGATTCTAGATCTGGGTATGTATGCTCTATTAGTAGTAGAGGGGCTTCAAAAACTTGAGTGTATTCTTCTATTATTGGTGTGATTTCATGTGGAGCTAAGGAAATATGCTATGGACTAGGTTTCTAGAAATGCACTATTGCTCAGATTAGGGAAATGTTGCCTCATTTTTCATGAGGGATGGACCAGCTCAATTTTTTGTTGATGTAAGCGTATTTTTGGGATGGTAGAGGGTTAAAGCCATAAATTTAGTATAAGCTTCTGGGTCATGGGCTTCTCAATGCATGGCTATCTGGAAGATTACAAGAAAAGATTACAACTCTAAAATCTTCCTATTACAAGGATTAATAACTATACATTTCCACCATTTACTATGAAAGTAAAACATACATTAAAGATTATATTATATTACAACAAAACTTTTACAGGGAATGGATTCAAAACTTTGGATTTGCAAACTTTTCATTGGTGCCACTTTAGCAATTATTTGCTAGTTTGGATTTCATGTATGCAAACAAAGTATGTTCTAAAAGTTTGAAACTATGTGGCCTTTTAACATTAAAAAAAAAAGAAGATCCTAAGCAACATCAAAGTTTGAGTGGGATAGCTTAATCAGCCCGGAGCGATGGTCATTCCACTATGCCCAGGGACTTTAAATAACGACTCCCCTCCTAGGGTCCTATTATGGTTTTCAGGTTTGACTGTGTCTGACATGTATTTGAAAAAAGCTCCAATGCACAAATTCAAAATGCTGCATAAAACAAAAGAGGTCAGTACAAACTATTCACAAAAAAAACAATCTAAAAATAAATACTTTCAATGAATAATTCCTTAAAAAAAAATTCTACTTTTGGAAGGTTTAAGTGGTAACCACTTGAGGTTCCTCGTGGAATTGCCATTCTGTTGAGCCTTTTTTTTTTTCTCTTTTTTTTAATATGATTTACTTTAAACCTTATGTCATTTAGTGTAAACCTTGACTAAGGTATTCAAAAAAAAAAAAAAACTTGCTTTTGTTAAACTAGGAGTCACCATTTGGATATGATTGTGAAAAACAAAAAACTAAATTAGGACTAATTGAGTGGATGGTTCTAATTTAGCTACTAGTCCATAAAAAATAAGAAAGTTTAGAATTCGTGGGGGCTAACCTATTAAACCTTTTAGTTGCCACTTTAACCTTTCAAATTAATATTTATTTTAATTTTTTAATTAAAATTAATATTTATATTTGTCTATTTACAAAGGAAAAGAGAAAAAAAAAATTTTAATTGTTGAGGTGTACCCGTAAGTATTTATGTACCTACTATTTAGGTATCAAACCTAAAGTAGTTCGTTATTTATATAAAATTCTTAATTGTTAAAACTAATTTATTTATTTATTTTTATAAAAAAATTAAAATTCGTAAAAACCTAAAATGTATAAAAAAAAATTATAATTTTTTGTTTTTTTTAAAATTTAAAATGTCTTAAAAAAAACTAATTCTTTTTGATTTAAAGTTAAAATGTCTTTTAAAAAAACTATTTTTTTTTTTATAAAAATAAGGTGTCTAAAAATTATATAAAACTAAAATTTTATTATTATTATTTTTTCTTTTTTAAAAGCTAAAATGTAAAAAAAATAGGGGGGGGGGCAGGCAAGGATCACGAACCTAGGTTAGTGTCTGAGTTTGAATCTTGGGTTCATGCGAGTTTGATTAGAATAACAATCACTTGACACTTTGATCTTTAGGACATTAAATTCTAACTCAGTTTGTCATGTGATAGAGAATATGGGTGAACAACTCGCCAGAGGACCTACGACTACTGGTATTGCTGAAGATTCTGGTAGATGATAAAGTCGGGGGGGCTTTAATCATGGTGGAGGGTTCGGTGGTTGATCTTGAGTGGCGTTTAGGGTTGTGGCTTAAGAAAGCCCAGGGAAGTTGGGAAGTTATCGGGGGAAAGGCCCTCTAACCTGAACTAAGCTTAGGTTTAGAGGATTTAGGAGAGGAAGAAATTCATGGGTTTGGAAGCTTTAGAGAGAGAAGTGGGTGTTTGAGCTGAATGGAGGTGATTTGGATCGAATTGGTGCCAGACGATAAGAAAAGAAAATAATGGTCCATTTCATTACTTGATGGGTATGGTCTGAGCATGGAAGCTCTTAAATTTTGACAGATTCATCGTATGGAGGTGCTCAAAAATGTGCTCAAAATATTCTTTTCCTTCGAGGAAATAAGCCGTTAATTCGAGAATGATTACCTAGCGTGGGGAAGCTAGTAGGGACTTGCTTAAGAAGTGTTTTTTGAAGCTTTAGTTGCTATTTTTTCGAAAATGGCCGAGTGGATATCTTACGTAGCTGATTTTTTTTCCCATCTTTGAAAGGCTGATTTCAAATGGCCCAATGCTTGAATTTGGACTGAAATTTGTTATGGATTAAAAAGTATCTCGTACAAATCTACAAGATTCTACCATTATTTGGGTGGTCACTTGTAGAAAAATACAAGAAAAAAGAGCTTAAAGTGAGCTCCAACGAGATGGAAAAAAAAGTTTTGGAAAAAAATGGTGGTGTTTGAAGATGAATGATGAATAGCACCACGGTCTGCCAATGGCATGTAGAACATGGCACTATTCCTAAAGAAAAGAAGGATGCCCCGAGCGCTATTTATGGGGCTTTGAAATTAGGAATTCGAGATGTGTGTGTGTGTGTGTCGTGTGTCCTTCACTTTAGGCCATAGCTGTTGTCTCAATTTTTTTTTTTTTATTTTTATGGCAAATAAATTGCGTTCATTCCCATTTTGACACACTTTTTAGTTTAAACAATTGCTGCATTTGGAGTGATGGGGGTACTGGAAATCAAGAATTTTAGAATATGTGCATGTGTCTTTCCTTTAGGCCATTTACTTGTGCCTCAATGTTATTATGGAAAAGTAAATTGCATTTATTCCCACTTTGACCCACTTTTTTGTTCTAAATAAAAAATTGCATGATTTTGCACGATGGGGGAATCAAACTTGAAGTTTTAGAATTTGTGAGTGTCTTTCCTTTTAGGTCGTGGCTTGTGCTCTTTGGTCTTGTAATGCAAAATTAATTGCTTTTATTCCTATTTTGACCACTTTTTAGTTCTAAAAAAAAATTGCATGCGTTTTTGTGTGATAGGGGAATCAAACAATTGGAATTTTAGAATATGTGAGAATATTCTTTCTATCAGGCAGTTAGCTTGTACCTCGTTCTTGTAGTGCAAATAAATTGCATTTATCATGATTTTTTGAAATAAAATAAAAAGATAAAGAGGGATGCAAAAAATGGGATGTCTACATCAATTTATGGTGCAAAAGGTAAAAGGCAAAATTTCACAATGTTTATGTTAAAAAGGTTGGCTGGGGATTGGTTTTGAGCTAGTGTGTCCAGTTTAATAGAGAGAGCCCTTAATCATTGGCAAAGGTTCAAGGAACTGTTATATGAAAAGTATTTTCCTAGTAGCATCAGAACAGAATAAGGATAGGGTAGTATAATTGCTAATAGGGTAACTAGACGTGGGGAATATGATGCGGGGAGCTGAACATTAATCGATTAAATTTTTACCTTTAAAGCTGTTCGTATGGATGATGTTTTGTGGCCAAGAAGATTTATGAGAGGATTAGAGCTTAACTCCAGCTGTTGTAGGTCCTTTCAATTACCCAACCTATGTAGAGTTGTTGATAAAGTTAAGGGACTTAGAATAGAGCCAAAGGTGAATTTGAGCAATAGCTATCTTATAGTGTCTGGAATTGCCTTGGGGGAAAAGACCTACCTTAAGTTGTCTATTGTTGATAAATGAAAATGGTTAGTAGTGTATATAGCCAGACATGTGGCTTTCATGACTATAAGTTAGTGCCTCTAGCATTGCCTCTTTTTTACCAAAAAAAAACCCCCAACAAAGTAAGGCTAGGAAGAGATGCCTAGGTGTTTCGGGACCACATGATTTACATTAATGCAGTTAGATAAAGGAGGGCATGTTTCTTGTGGTAGACAGGAACTTATCCCAGCAGAAATTATATAGAGAAGGTTATTCCTTAAAACCTTCTAATACACTTATAACAAAGGAGTCATAGATCCATTTGAATGTGGTGCTACCCTTAACTAAATGGCTATAGCACCCTAAATAGAATCTAAGCGTAGTAGCTTGTAAGACTACCTTAAGAGGGACAATCGGGTAGACCTTAACATACCAAAAAAAAAATTGAGGGCGAAGGCACCTAGGTTGTGTATGTGCTTTACAATAACAATAGCAAGGATAATCTAGATCAAGATTACATTGAGGGTACACTACTCATAAACTCAACTAACTTACTTACGTATTATTTGCGACACAGGTTTGGAAAAATTCAGCATATCATCTAATCTTTTGCATATGTGTGGTTGAAACCTTTGTTGCGAATGATGCTATATGGTAGTGGATACTCCTTATGGAGTTGGGCGGACAGATTTGATCAAATGTGTAGAGTGTTGGATCAAAATATAACTAAAAAGAAATTGCTGCAGATTTGTTTATATTGGAGGATGATGGAATTTGATTATAAGTTTAGGTATACTAGTTGTCTAAGTCTTATTCCACATTGTTGTCGCAATTTAGTGGTTGTTTTAATTTCCTCAATGAAGATCTAAATTGTATTCAAGTTAAAATGCATAGAGGTTACAACTTTTCCTACAATTGAGTTGTAGGTTAGAGTAGAATATTGGCACTGTCAATCAATGGAGACTTAGACAAGTACAAAATCTAGAATACTTATATGTGGTGAATGAATATACAAATGTTTTTCCAAGAAATCTACTAAGCTTACACCGGCAGAGAAATGGAAATTTGTGTTGACTTGGTATCGAGGCATAAACCAATTCTAAGGTGCCTTATAGAATGGCACCATTTAATTGTCAGAGTTAAAACCTAGTTTCCAAGGTTTTCAGATAATAGATTTATTAGGCCAAGCATCTCGCTATGGGGTTCCTAGTGCTCTCTTCATTAAGAAGAAAGAAAGATTAGGAGCATGAAATTATGCATTGATTTCGGGGAGTTGAACGGAAAGTTTCACAATCAAGAATAAGTACCCTTCCCTAGAATGGATGACTTAATTGACCAATTATAAGGAGCTCAAGTCTTCTCCAAATTTGACTTGAGATCAATTGTCATCAATTAAGGATCAAGGAAGATGAACATTCAAAACACAACATTAGAACTCGATATGGGGCAATATGATGTTCTAGTAATGCTTTTGGGTTGTCAAAACGCTTTAGGCCTGCTTTCATGGGACCTTATGAATAGAGTGCTTAAAGAACTTGTTGGGACAGGTTTAGTGTGGGTTTATAGATGATATCTTCATCTATTCTAATAGCAAGGTGGGGAACTTGAATACATTTGAGAATAGTTTTGCTAAGACTATAGAAAGGAGCTGATATGACAAAGTTAACAAGTGTGAGTTTGATTAGAATATGTATCCTTCTTAGGACATGTGGTAAATACCGAATGGTATTTCATTAGATCCTAAGAGATAAAAGTGGTGATTGATTGTCTTAAGACCAAGGATTTATGATATAGGTCATAAGCTTCATTGGGACTAGCTTGCTATTATAGATGCTTTATGGAAGGGTTCTCTAGTCTAACAAATCCTATGCCCAATTATACAACGAAGAAATATAAATTTTTTGTAGATTGACGAATATGAAATAGCTTCTAACACTAAAGGAGAATTGGGTAATTAATAGCTCTAATGTTAGCTCTACTAAGGACAAGGGAAGGAAATTTGGAGGATCTTTAGTGACACATTGACTCAAGGTTGGAGATGTGTACTTTAAGCAAAATGGGAGAGTTATTTCCTATGCTCTTATTAATTGAAACCATAATAAGAGGGGACCTACTTCCCTCATGTCTTAGAGAGTTAGCGGCTATAATCTTAGCACTAAAACTATGGAGACATTACTGTGTGGCGAGAAGTTTTAAAATTTTCACAAAACCATAAGAGCCTTAAAATACTTATTCACACAGAAGGAATCTAATATGAAACAAAGAAAGTATGGTCGTATTTCGATCAATAAATATGTTGTGAGATCCATTAGCACTCGAGAAGGCCAAATGTTGTGGTAGATGCCCTTAGTTGGAAGAAATAAGAACCCAGGTTATTATAGCATACTGCTGATTGATCACTCAGTAACTGCAAACCAAGTAACCTTTTGTTCTTCATCCCATTCACCTTTACTTTAATTATTGAGTCTAGTAAACCTTCCTTGCTAATTAAAACTCAATAAGAATTACATCCAAACGATGCTTAACCTAATAATTGTAAATATTATCTTCCTATTAGCTCTCATTTGGTAATTTCGAAAAAACTATATGAAGAACACAACTTGATCACTACTTGCAAATTGGTTGGAATTATTATATGCTTTTTTGACATGGTAATGTATGATCAAAATGAATGGAATGGCAAATGATTGAATGATCATATTGAAGGAGTGAAGTTGATATAATGGAAAGAAGTGATTTCTGGTATCTTAAACTTCTTGATTGATGAATGGTTTGTGATTCTTTATGAACATTACTACCCTGGGGATTAGATGAGTTGGTTGTGTGCTGTGAATTTTCACTAAAAATATTATTACTTAGGGGATGAATTGGGATATTTGATATATTTTGTTTGGTCATCCTTAAATTGAACAAATTAACGCGACTTTCGGTTTTGATATAAAACTTAACTACATTGGACGAGTCATTATGTTATTAAAGGCTATCACTATCACACGATTCTAGGGAGGATGGTTGTGTTGTAGTTTACCTTGTTTGTTATAGAAACTAAGGTTAGTGTCGGGGAATCGACACACTTTTTGTAGAGCTAGAGTTTTGGTTTTCATTAAAGGCTATTGTGTAAATGAAAATCCTAAGGAATTCAAGTCAGGGAAGTTCAAGTGGATCTAAGGTGATAAGGTTAGTGATCATATTAAAGGAATGATTGAAGAGCTTCTTGGGGCATTCGTGTATAGGGATGTCATGAGTGGGTTCAAAGTGTAAGGGTAACGACAATGTTAAGATAAGACCTTAAGAGTAAATCGAAACTTATCTAAATTTGTTTGTGGGCTTGTCATAAAAAGAACAATAATAGTTGGGAGGATTGTTTGCTGCATGTTGGGAATTTGCCTATAATCGCCCAATGCATTCTGCTACTAAGTTTACTCCTTTTGAAATTGCTGTATGGTTTTTAATTCATAACACCTTTGGATTTACACTGTTGCCTATTTATGAGTATGTTAATCTAGATGGCAAGAAGAAAGCAGAATTTTTATTGTTAAACAGATCCATGAGAAGGCAAGGCTAAACATTGTGAGAACGAACATAGCAGTATGTTTGAAACAAGCCAACAAGGGTGTCGACAAACAATGCTGTTTTGAACCTGGAGACTGGGTTTGGGTTCACATGCGAAAAGAGCGGTTTCTGTGCAACGTCGATCTCAAACTATTCCTAGAGGCGATGGACCATTTCAAATTCTTGAGCGCAATAAATGATATATGCATTCAAGATAGATTTACCTGGTGAGTATCAAGTAAGTGTACATTTAATGTTATGATTTGAGTCCTTTTGAGGCATGGCGATGGATGATATGAGGACATAAAAATCCTTTTCAAGTGGAGGGGAATGAGAGATCCATGATGGGAGCCAAGCCAAAAGATGGAAATGTGGATACCTCTTGACTGTGCTACTGGGACCGATCATAAGAAATCTGAGCGATAACGTTCAAGGAAGCATTAACGGGTTGATAAAAGGATGTTCTATGAAGTCCGGAAAGGTTTGAGCAATTCTTTAAGCTAGAATGATGGAAACAACCATGGAATGCCCACTGCTCTTGTCTTGTCATTTGTTAACTGGATTACGGGGTTGAACGTGGGCCGTGTCTTTACAAGGCATGGATGTGTAGGGAGTCTGGGAGGTTACATCCTGAATTATACAAGGTCATATACACGGGCTCAAAGGCACGGCAGTGTATGGTGTAAGAATTTACAACAGAATGTTTACATAGACTAGAAGTATAAGGGTCGTATATGTTGTCTAGATTTCCTTTGAAAGAGTTAGAAGTTCGTGTAGTTATACGGTCGTGGTTTTCATTGTTTTGAGTTACACTGTTTGTGTATTTTTTTTTTATTTTTTTTTTATTACACACACCCAAAAAAAAAAAATAAAACACAGAAGTACACGATCGTGTACATCTCCACACGCCGGCTCAAAGGCCGTCGGCCTTCTTCCCACGCTGCCGGCCGTCATATCTTGTTTTGTTTTTTTTACGAAAACTTTATTGAGTCGATGTCGTGTTGGGGATTTATTCTTCAACTTGTAATTCCTACTAATAAAACTCCTGGGTCTAGAACAGCTAGCAATATAGAGCATACAACATTAAAGTTTATAACACTTGTGGAGAGAGTTCCCTCTCTTGTTTCTTTAAGAATATCTAGAAATTATCGGAATTTTTCTTCCGTAGCGTTCTCCAGACTTATCAATCGGTCCATACTTTCCCGGATTATGGCGTTGTAAATAATTATTACCAAGGTTCTGTCTCGTTTTTAGACAACGGGTAGAGGTTACACTTGCGTGTGTTTAGCATCTTAGGTAGCGAATTACCGAAGTATGGTATGGGTTTCGTCACACGTGGCATGGTTCAATCAGTTAGGAATCCGAGAGCAAACCGTTTTTGTATCAGTTTGGTATAGAGCCTAGGTTTTGTTAAAAAACATCAGTTCGGTTTGAGGATGGTTATCATCAAAAAACCCTAATCCAGTCGTCATTATCTATTGTTGTATTCAATTTCATACGTGTTAATTGTCTATTGAAATTTGTAGTGCCTTCTATTCAATTTTGTTACAAAAAAAAAAAGAAGAATCACGAAAAAAACAAAAAAAGGAACGTGATCAAGAGCAACAAAAAAAAGGCGACAAAAAAAAAAAATCTGGAAAGGAAAAAGAGGAAAAATTTCGCGCCCTAGAGTTGTTTTGAATTCTACGGAAAAATGGGAATTGGTATTGGTTTGGGTTAGTTCCAAGAGAATGGAGAGGAATTGGTGAGTTGTTATCATCATTGCTTGTGAGAATACACGAGTGACTATGTGATAGCCATCATCTGAGCGGAAAACACGGTCAAGGAGTGTATCGTGAGGCATAATTATATATATTGTGTTAGTTCTAATCTTTTTTGCAGGAACGATGTCGAGGCAACATATCTAAGGTGAGAGGGGAAGGTTTTTGATGCTAGGTTTTAGAATTGAGGCATTGAGGGGTGAGATGAAAGAGAATGTTTCTAGGAAGGGGATGGAACAAATTCATGAGATGGTTAGAGCAAAGATAGCAATCTAAAACGTTTCTTTCAAGGGCGTAAGAGGGAGAGAGTTGTTCTAGGAAGAGTACAAGGGGTGGAGATGAAAGGGTCTGATGATGAATTTTGATGAATCTTCTGTCGGGAGTTTATGAGGTTATATTGGTAGGAATTAGAGGAATAGGGATTGGGAAGATAGAGGAGATAGGAATGGAGAGGATAATTCACTGGTAGTATAAAGACTGAAGAATCCTCTTTTCTAAGGGTGAATGCATCCCGAGGGTACTTTGAGTGAGGAGGAGAAGAAGGTGAGATGGTGTTTGATTGTCACAACTATTGTGGAGAAAGAAAGTGAAACTTGCTGCATTGAATTTTCGGATTAAGCCATAGTGTGGTGGGATCTACTATGTTGTATCGAGAAGGGAATGGCGAACCACCTATTAAGTCGGGGGAAGAGAGAGATGAAGAGGGGTGATGAAGAAGCGGTTTGTGCCTGTGTATTACTAATCGTGAATTATACAACAAATTGCATAACTCTTAGGCAGGGATAGCCGAATCTTAGATGTGTGGATGAGTTTTGCAAGGAGATGGAAGTTACTATGATTAGGGGCGATGTAGAGGAGGATAGAGAGGCTAACATGGCTAGGTTTCTTGCTGGACAGATAGAGAAATTCATAATGTCAATGGAATTGCAGATTATGTAGAATTGGAAGATATGGTTCATTGGCTATAAAGGTTGAGAACCAAACAGGAGGAGA
>JBBMOL010001773.1:0-32576 GCA_037954665.1 Laguncularia racemosa | reverse complement strand
AACAACAAACAATTCCTTATTCACGAAAGGAATTTCAACAACAATGAGGAATATCATATTTCCTCTATATAATAGATCACATGTATATGTAAAGATTTTTCGCTTGAAGATGTATGAGCCTTTTCTTTTCGTGTGTCCCTTTTTTTAAACAACTTTCTCTCTTTTCCATTTGAATTAAACACTCTTTATATGAAGAGAAACATAACGGCTACTTTCCACGTGACAATCTTGAATTTATTTTTGAATTTTTTGTAATTAAAAAATAAGTTAGATCTATTGGAGAGAATCTGCATTTCGTGATATTCTTGATGAGGATAAGCTTGGATAAAATCAATTTGACTGAGATCTTCTTTGGATATGTCTCTTAGATCAAGTTTGTTGAAGATATCCCTCACATTGTGGAACCATATCTTCATGTAACAACCATATTTCTTATCCTTATCTTTGTAACTGCTGTATCTCCCAAAATATAGCACAAATATCTAAATTTAAATCTTGATAAAACTTGTAAATCTTATACGATCTCACTTTATCATAAAATGAAATCTTTGAATAAAATCTTGTAAAACTTTATGTAAATTAAAAAACCCCATGATATAAAATCCAACTTTAGTAAAACACATCAAGTATATTACCCAAAAATACTTGACACGTGGAGCTAGGCTTTGAAATTTATTAAAAACCATTGGTATAAAAATTAGAACGTAATCTGGAAAAATTCGTGACAGACCTGAAAGGTTCTGAAAGTGCTCAGAAGCAAACCTGTTAACTGTCCTCCTGTTATGAAGGTTCTGAAAAGTGCCTCTGAAACAAACCTGTCAACTATTCTCCTAGTGTAAAGGTTCTGAAAGTGCTTCTGAAAGATTAACACGATAACTACGGATACACTACACAACTTCTGAAACACCTTTTGTCAGAACAAAAATAGTCTATATAACACATTTGAAGGTTCTGAACAAGCTTTTGTCTCCTTGTTCAACTTTAGAAAAATTACGTACTATCTTCTGAAACAACTTCTGACAAGCTCAAACATCCGTTACACATTATTCCTCTTTTGTTAACATCAAAACTAAATTAGAAAAACTTAACATTCTCCCCCTTTTTTATGATAACAAAACACCATTAGATAAACAAAATATAGAAACAACTTTCATGTCAAAAAAGCATCTTAAGCACAATAGAATCATTATAATTGCATTGATCATAAGCACTCATAAGCAATATAGAATCATTCATACAGAATCATTATAAGTAGCATTGATCATAATAGAATCATTATAAGCAGCATTGATCATAATAGAATCATTATAAGCAGCATTGATCATAATGGAATCATTCTCCCCCTTTTTGTTAACAGCAAAAGGGATAACTCCCCCTCAATCGATGCATAAAAGATAAAAGAAGTCTTTTTACAACTTGATTCCAAAACAAAATTTAAGACAAAGAACTAAGATTTTCTGGATCTTGTGACTCGAGAGGTAGAGTGAGTGGTGGAAGGTTTGGTAGAAGAAGGTTTCTCTGGTAAAGTATCCAAGTCGATGATATGGGTGCCAGAGCGAACATAATCTGGAAATTTGTTGGATAAGAACAGTTTGATTTCACCATAAAGACTTGTGACAGATTGGGAGGTTTTTTCCGTCTTGGAGTCCAAAGTCTTGAAGGAGTTAGAAACTGAATCTCCAATCTTCCTCACTTGAGAGACAAATTTGTCAAAAGCAATCACATTATTAGATAAATCTTGTTTGACTCTCGCACTAAATTTATCATAGAGAATTCTATAGTGATGGAGATCGGTAAGCATTTTTTCAGAATTCTTCTTGATATCAGAAAGAATATCAAAAGTTTGTTTAACTTGTAACTCCATTGATTCTAGTCTCCTCAGATCAGATCGTTGATGAACTTCATTTGTCAAAGCTGTCTTAACTAAACCCGATAGCTCATGTTTCAAACTATCTCGAATAACATTCTTCATTTGTTCCAGATCAACATTGGATTTTAACTTCTTTTGTTCCACTCTTCCCAGCCTCATCAGCATATGGTTTTCTTCCCATGATCTTTTAAACTCTATTCTAGGTTTGAACTAGGTTTTGAACCTCCTTCTTGAATAGATATTGAAGAAGTTCCAAAAGGAACAATTCTTTTCATATGCCTTTGATGGACAAAATGTGCACCATCATTCGCATACCACAAACAATCCTTAACAAAGATCGACATATGATGAAAAACTTCTTTACCTATCCTCTTTAACTTAATAGGTTCAAAAGAGCCGGTAGGTAAAACTATCCCTTTAAATACAAACAACCGCATGAGTATATTCCCAAATACCAAACTTTCTTTATTTCTCCATATTTGATCAATGACTCTAGAAGCCATGTCCACATTCTTTTTGTTAATCATCGCATAGATAATTTGAGCATGTTCTATGGACATTGAAGTAGAACTGCCCTTCCTTGGACATAGACATTCAACAATGATCTTGTGTATGATTCGAGAAAACAACTTGAAATCAATGACCATTGCTTCTTTTCCATAATCCATTTGTAAGCCTCCATTTATAGCAGCAAATAGATCATTCCTAGGCATGTTCGTAATCTCTACATCATCATTTACATCATGTAGGTGTAGACATTTAATTACATCTGCCCTAGAAATTGTAATGTCTTGATCACATACCCTGGAAACTAAAACATTCCCTTCTGCAAGACTTAAACTTCCATAAAATTCTTTGACACACGCCATAAACTAGAACTTAAGTAGAGTAAAGTTCCATGCATCCTATGGGTTCTAACAGTTCATTCCAGTAAAATCCATTACTAGTAAAGAAATTAAAATCCACAAAACTACAAGAACACACCTCGTTTTTCTTCCTTCGAAGAGATTTTGAATTTGAGGGTTTCAAACTTAGTACATTCCTTTGTTTCGTTTGCTTCTTGGCTATTTTCTTGGGCGGAGAGGTTTCTTGAGTAAGCTTTTCTTTCCCTTTTGAAGACCATGCAACCCGTTTTCTTTTGGAAATTTTCTTGGAACCTATGATAGATTTGGAATCAGGGGAACTCGGATTCTCCTCTATTGAAGGTTCTTGATATTTTTCCGAAGAATTTGAAGATTCATCATGAATCACTAAAGGCTTGTTGGATGATTTTGTTTTGAAGGATTTTTGTTGGAGACGTTCTGAAGATTTAGGTGCCATTGGAGTTACAATGAGAGAGAAGGAAAATAGAGAGAGAAAAAGAGCAGATTGCGAAGAAAGGAAATTAGAGAAGGAAGGAAACTAATGAAGAGAAAAAAAATATATTTTATATGAATAAAGATTTTTTTAATTTTTTCGAGGGGAAAAAAATTTAAAAAGGGTTATAAATTTCTAATTCATTTCTAATAAATTCAAATTTTACCTTTTCAAGAAGTTTAGTAAAAATGTCTGCAAATTGATTATCGGTTGGCACAAATTCAACATTTATATCTCCATTATGCACATGATCTCTAATAAATTGATGTCTAATTTCTATGTGCTTTGACCTAGAATGATGTACTGGATTTTTTTGTCAAATTTATTGCACTCGTGTTGTCACATTTAATTGGCACAGTTTTAAAATTGATTCCATAATCATTCAACTGCTGTTTTATCTATAAAACTTGTGTACAGCAATTACCAATAGAAACATATTCAGCTTTAGCTGTGGATAGAGCAATAGAATTTTGTTTTTTAGAAGACCAAGAAATTAATTTATCACCTAGGAATTGACAAGTACCAGATGTGCTTTTTCTATCAATTTTACACCTAGCATAATCTGCATCAGAATATCCTATTAGATCAAAATTCTGATTTTTAGGATACCAGATGCCTAAATTTGAAGTATTAACTAGGTATTTGAAAATTCGCTTTACAGCTGATAAATGAATTTCTGTTGGTGCAGCTTGAAATCTAGCACACAAATACACACTGAACAAAATATCAGGTCTAGATGCAGTCAAGTACAATAAAGAACCTATAAGACTCCTATAAAGTTTTTCACTTACCTTCTTTCCATTTAAGTCAGAGTCTAACCTTGATGAAGTACTCATAGGTGTTGTAATCTTTTTACACCCATCATATCCAAATTTCTTCAATATTTATTTGTGTATTTTTCTTGATGAACAAAAATTCCTTCCTCTGTTTGTTTTATTTGAAGTCCCAAAAAGAATGTCAACTCTCCCATCATTGACATTTCAAATTCTACCTGCATGGTCTCAGCAAATTCTTGACACAACAATTCTTTAGTAGATCCAAAGATAATATCATCCACATATATTTGTACAACCAAGATATCATTATCAAAAGTTTTCAAGAATAAATTAGTGTCAACTTTTCCTCTATGAAAACCTTTAGAGATAAAAAACATACTCAATCTTTCATACCAAGCTCTTGGAGCTTGTTTCAAACCATATAGTGCTTTATTTAATTTAAAAACATAGTCTGATTTGAAAGGATCTTCAAAACCAGGTGGTTGTTCTACATAAACTTCTTCTTTTATAAAGCCATTTAAAAATGCACTTTTTACATCCATTTGAAAAACTTTAAAATCCTTATAAGATACATATGCAAGCATTAACTGTATTGCTTCTAATCTAGCAACAGGTGCATATGTTTCATCAAAATCTATTCCTTCTTCTTGTGAATAACCTTTAGCTACTAATCTTGCTTTATTTCTTATAATTTTACCATCTTCATCTAATTTATTTTTAAACACCCGTTTAGTTCCAATTATAGACTTTCCTCTAGGTCTTGGAACTAAGTTCCATACATTGTTTCTTTGAAATTGATTTAATTCTTCTTGCATAGATATAATCCAATTATCATCATTTAAAGCTTCTTCCATATTACTAGGTTCAATTTCAGATGACAACACAAAATGATTTTGAAGATTTTGTAGATTAGCTCTTGTTTTAACACCCGATTGAATATTGCCTATTATTTGATTAGAAGGATGTGCAGACTTATACCTCCAAGCTTTAGAAGCCTCTTGTTCAGATCATACAACTTCTGAAGTACCTTCTGTATTTGCCTCTGAAATAGGTTCTGGATGACCAAATCCTCGAATGTTAACAGCAGATGCTTCTGACTTAGGTTCTGAACTAACTTCTGCTTTAGAATTGGAGTCCTTTTCTTCATCAGAATCAACATCCTTTAAATCCTCAATAAATTTAACATTTATTGATTCTTCAATAGTTTTTGATGATTTATTGAAAAAACGATAAGCACGACTATTTAGAGAATATCCTAAGAAAATAGCTTCTTCAGATCTTTCATCAAACTTACCAAGGTTGAGTGGATTCTTTTTCACAAAGCATTTAGATCTAAAGATATGAAAATATGAAACGTTAGGTTTCTTACCTCGAAACATCTCATAAGCAGTCTTTGATGTCATAGGTCGAATGAAAACTCTATTGATGATATAGCAAGCTGTAGAAACTGCTTCTGCCCAAAAATACTTAGCAATTCCACTTTCATTTAACATAGATCTAGTCATCTCTTGTAAAGTTCTATTCTTGCGTTCCACTACTCCATTTGTTGAGGAGTGTATGGAGCTAAGAAATTATGAGATATACCATGTTCTTCACAAAATTTTAAAAAACTTGCATTTTGAAATTCTGTTCCGTGATCATTTCGAAGACTAATTATGGAAACTCCCTTTTCATTTTGTATTTATTTTGCAAACTTTTGAAAAGAATCAAAGGTATCTCTTTTGTGTCGCAAGAATATAACCTAAGTGTATCTTGAAAAATCATCAACAATAACAAGTCCATATTTGCTTCCACCCATGCTTAAGACTCTAGTAGGTCCAAAAAGATCAAGATGCAATAATTCAAGTGGTCTCTTAGTTGAGATTACATTTTTACTTTTATGAGAGACAGAAACCATTTTATTCTTTAAGCAAGTATCACATTTCACATCTTGTTTAATATTTATCTTAGGTAGTCCTTTAATAATATCCTTTTTAGATAATTTTTCTAAGTGATTAAAATTAACGTGTCCTAGTCGTTTATGCCAAGCAAAAACATGATCATTCAAAGAAATTAAACAACAATCATTATTGATTTCATCTGGTTTTATAAGATAGATATTTCTTTTCCTAATTCCTTCAAATAATGTTTCATCATTTTCATTAAAAGCATACAATTATCTTGATCAAAAATCATTCTATAACCTTTATCACATAATTGACTAATACTAAGTAAATTATGTTTTAAACCTTGCACAAGATATACATTTTCAATGAGAAAAGTAGGCATACCAATCGTTCCAGTGGCAATTATTTTACCTCTACTATCATCTCCAAACATTATATACCCTTTTTCTTCCCAATTTATGCTATTGAACAATGAAGCATCTCTAGTCATATGTCTAGAACATCTACTATCCAAATACCATGTTCCTCTTATTTTAGCTTTATGTTCCTGTACAAATAAAAAGAATTAAGTCCTTTTAGGAACCCAAGCAAGTTTGGGCCCTTTAAAAGATAAGCTCATTTGATTTCTTCGATTTACTTGTTGACTCTTGAGCTTATTTCTTTTATAATAGCAAATTTTCTCAATATGACCAAATTTATTACAGAAGAAGCATGCATAAGAATTAACATTCCTATACTTGTCATTTACCTGTTTCTGGAAATTCTGGTTTGTATAACTTCTGTTATACCTTCTGGTATTGCTTCTGTAGTACCCATTGTGTAGATACCTCTTGCCAGAATAACTTCTGTAAAAGTCTCTGGTATTTCCTCTTTTAAAAATATTTGTATTCGAAATGTACTTTTCACTTTTGAATTCATCACTTAAGACTTGTTTAGCTTTAACAAAAATTGTATTTTGATTCGATTTTGAACTCGAACCATGCTCATATCCTAACCCATGTTTTTCATTGGAAATTCTTTGTGAAGAAATTAACATGGTCAATTTCTTGTCACTTTCATCAAATTTCTTAAAGGTAGTTTTCAACGAATTGGACAATTCATCAATCTTTACCTTCATGTTACCTGTTTCTTCTTCAAGTAGGTGATTTTCTATTCTTAATTTTTCAATACTCACATGCATGGATTCATTTTCTTGTTTCAGGATATCATTTTCATCCGCAAGTAACGAATTTGTTTGCTTTACTGCCTCCTTTTCATTCTTAAGAGCTTTTATTTCGTTTTCATACTTAGCTAATTTTATATCAGCCCTTTTTAGTACCTTTAATAGCTTACTCATTTCTACTAGCATGTCAATTTCAGTTACATCTTCATCAGATTCAGAATGTACCTCAGAACTAGCCATTAAACACAGATTTACTTCATCCTCTTCTTCTTCTGAATCCTCTAAATTGGTCTCTGTATCCTCTAAATCACTCCATGTTGCTATCATTGCTCGACTTTTCTTTTTATAATTTTCCATTTTCTTGATCAATGTTGGACATTCATATTTGATGTGTCCTGGCCTTTTGCATTCATTACATTGAATCTCCCTTTTCTCTTTCTTCTTTTCTTTCTCCTTGTACGCTTTTCCAGCATCATTATGCTTATATTCAGTACTTTTCTTGAAAACATTAAACTTCTTACCTCTTTGCTTCTTGAGCAGCCTGTTGAGTCTATGTGCTAGAAGACTGATGTCCTCTTCTTTCTCATCGTCGCTATCATCCGTTTAAGTTTCATTTTGCTTTATTTCCTTGACTTTAAATGCAATTCCTTTGGTACCGTCTTCTCCTCTTTGTGTGGTTTTTATGTGTGACTCATATGCCATGAGCTTTTCTCTCAATTGACTGAGAGTTAGCTTGTTTAGGTCTTGAGCTTCCTCTATAGCAGTTTTCTTTGCATCCCAAGATGGTGGCAATATCCTCAACATTTTCCTCACAAGATCTAGATCTAGAAGTTTCTTTCCAAGTGATGCAAGCTCATTTGTGATAGCTGTAAACCTGTTAAAAGCATCTTTGACATCTTCATTAGACTTAAACTTAAACAATTTATACTGTTGAATTAAAGCATTTATCTTGGTTTCCTTGATGATATCAGTCCCTTCATATGTTTCGGATAGGATATCCTAAATCTCTTTTGCACTTGCACACGATGATATTAAATAGAACTCTGATGGAGCAATAGTAGTCAGTAATAAATTTTTTGCTTTGTTGTTCTTCTTGATAATTTTCTTCTCCGAATCTGACAAGGTTGAATATCCGTTCAAGGTGATCACATTGTCTCCAAGTGAAATGACCTGCCATGAATCATAATCATTAGCTTTAATGTAAGTTTCCATATGCATCTTCCAGTATGAGAAGTTTGAGCCATCGAAGTAGGGAGCTCGATTAATTGCAACATTATTTTCAACCATTTTGGATCACTTAAAATATATGAGTCCTGCTCTGATACCAATTGTTGGTCCCAATTAGATTAATCAAGAGTGGGGGTGAATTGATTAATTACTTAAAGTTTCACTTTTTTGCAAATCAATCAAAACTCTTGACTAATAAAATCACGTGAATAACGATAATGAAGAACAATAATGTGCAGTAAATAAAAAGTAGAGAAGAATAGAATGCTCAGATATTTATAGAGGTTTCGCCTCGCGCGTCAGTTCTCTCTTCCAGCTCCACGCCGGGGTCCTGGTTGTCTATACTGGTTGTGTTTCACTATATCAAACAAATTGAAGATATACAACATAAACCTCTTCAAGGCAAAGTCTCACTGTTGAGTCTTTCTAGCTTCTTTACTAAGCTAATCACTCAACTACAGTGATGAAACAACAAACAATTCCTTATTCACGAAAGGAATTTCAACAACAATGAGGAATATTAGATTTCCTCTATATAATAGATCACATGTATATGTAAAGATTTTTCGCTTGAAGATGTATGAGCCTTTTCTTTTCGTGTGTCCTTTTTTTTCAACAACGTTCTCTCTTTTTCATTTGAATTAAACACTCTTTATATGAAGAGAACATAACGGCTACTTTCCACGCGACAATCTTGAATTTATTTTTGAATTTTTGTAATTAAAAAATAAGTTAGATCTGTTGGAGAGAATCTGCATTTCGTGATATTCTTGATGAGGATAAGCTTAGATAAATCAGTTTGACCGAGATCTTCTTTGGATATATCTCTTGGATCAAGTTTGTTGAAGATATCCCTCACATTGTGAAACCATATCTTCATGTAACAACCATATTTCTTATCCTTATCTTTGTAACTGTTGTATCTCCCAAAATATAGCACAAATATCTAAATTTAAATCTTGATAAAACTTGTAAATCTTATATGATCTCACTTTATCATAAAATGAAATCTTTGAATAAAATCTTGTAAAATTATATGTAAATTAAAAAACCCCATGATATAAAAGCCAACTTTAGTAAAACACATCAAGTATATTACCAAAAAATACTTCACACGTGGAGCTAGGTCTTGAAATTTATTAAAAACTATCGGTATAAAAATTAGAACGTAATCTAGAAAAATTCGGGACATACCTAAAAGGTTCTGAAAGTGCTTCTGAAGCAAACCTGTTAACTATCCTCCTGTTATGAAGGTTCTGAAAGTGCCTCTGAAACAAACCCGTCAACTGTTCTCCTAGTGTAATGGTTCTAAAAGTGCTTCTAAAAGATTAACATGATAACTGCGGATACACTACACAACTTCTGAAACACCTTTTGTCAGAACAAAAATAGTCTATATAACACTTTTGAAGGTTCTGAATAAGCTTCTGTCTCCTTGTTCAACTTTAGAAAAATTACATACTATCTTCTGAAACAACTTCTGACAAGCTCAAACATCCGTTACACATTATTCCTCTTTTGTTAACATCAAAACTAAATTAGAGAACTTAACATTCTCCCCCTAACATGTTGTTTATGCTTGGTTGAATTTAGGGGCCTATAGTGGTAATTTCCTAAGAGGATATCTTAATGATTGATATGCTCCATTGTCCTAAGTAGAGCTATGTATCAAAATAATCTAAGATAGATTAGGGTTAGATAAGGCTCGTGGTGATAGTTCCCACTAGGACAAAATTATGTGTGTATGGAGGTCATGAGTACTCCTATATTGTATGATTGATTATGAATGATGTTTAATTCTAATGTATGGTTGTGTTGCGAACTAATGTCACATATATGCATGTTTTATTAATGTGATGTGTCATGTGTCATGTGCATATGGGTGCAATATGCATGTACTAAGCTTAGGCTCACCAACCTCCACTCCACCTCCTATTTTTTTTTTAGTTGTAGGTGAGAATGATATTACATGGATGAGTATGGAAAGGAGCACTATTATTATGTGGAGGACAAGTGATAGAAATTTTGAAGAATTGTGATTTGAATTTTAGTAGTTAAACTAGAAATAGGGATATGTTAGTAAACTCTTAGTTATGTTTAATATTATTGTATGACTCACCTATGAGTCATTCGGTTATATTTTTGTGAATGTTAATGGAGATAAATAGGTTTTGAAGTGATATGGAGTTTTAGATCCTTAGCATGCTACTATGTGATAGTGATACGAGGCGAGTTGTGATGTTCTAACGTTTTAAGGTGCTACATAATGTTATTTACATTATAACATGCATAAATATACGGTTGTTTTAATCAACAAAGAATTCTTGGATGAACAATGAAGTGTTGGCATGACTTATTCAACCACCTTTGAGACTTCTATAGATAAATGTAAGTGTAATTGAGCAAAACTCTTGGGTTATCACAATAAGTTACCATGAGGAATTTTGTAGGGAAATTAGACAATGGAGCATCAAAATCAAGCATCTTAGATACTTGATTCATGGATGGCCTAAGATGGCTCTCAAGATGTGCACACCACAATGCCACAATCAATAAGTGCATTATCTCATGCTCATCAAATTCTTCAGGCAGTTTCAGATCGACTGCTTGTAAGATCTTTCCATCTTTATAAAGTTTCCTTATCCATTCAACCAATACAACTCTATCCTCCTTTGCCATATGATCTAATGCTCTTCTTCCACAAGAAATCTCCAAACAAACTATTCTGAAGTTGTAAACATCAGAATCTTTTGCTATTTTAAAAGTTGTAGCACATTTAAGGTCCATGTATCCTTTTGTCCTCACTAAAATTGTTGTATGTGCTCTTTTTGCATGGTTAACTAGTCTTGCCAACCCAAAATCACCATATTTTGCATTAAATTTAGAATCAAGCATGACATTGCTTGATTTTATGTCCCCTAAGCAATTTTGCATCTTTTTTCCCATGGTAACAGGTGTTGCTCTTGGAATAGATGAAAGTCTAAACTTCTATTAGGCATAAACTCATACACAAGCAACAACTCTCATTTTTCATGACACCAATTGAGTAAATGCACTAAACTGTGGTGTCTTAGCTGACTTCTTGTCTTTATTTGTGAAGCACACTAACATGCTCCGAATTTTTGAAAAACTATACAAAAATAAAAGAAAATAAGTGTAATAATAGATACTTTTAAGCCAAGGTAGAAACAATGACAATTTTAAAATATTAAATATTTTAAGAAATCTATGACAAAAAAAATTTAAAACACAATGATAATTTAATATTATTTTAATAATTTACAAATAATAAAAAACTTATGAGAAATAATAATAGGCTTTCAAATAGAAAAATGGGGAAGACATGAGATCCATTTGATAAGTATAACAAACAATGAGAAATAGACATTTAAAATAATTGGGAAGAATAATCATATGTAGAGGAAAAGGATAACGAGCGTAGCATTTCAAATTAAATGAAACATGTCACTAAATAAATTTAGGAAACAAAGTAGTTGAAAAATACCTGCATATAGGTATATAGACAAATAAACAAAAATATAATTAGAAACAATAAGCCTAAATTTTAGTTAGTGCAATTTAAATTAAAAGAATAAATTCCTCAAATCATAAATCACAAATAATATTTGGTTAAATAATTAAATTAATTGAAATTATACATTTAAGATTTTCAAATGAAATTTTTGAGTAAATATTTATGTTTAGAATAATCAAATTAGCTTAGACATAAAGTTTTGTAATAAAAAACTAAAGTTATAAAATTTATAAATAGCATCATATGCATGAAATTAAATATAAAACCCTATAATATAAATAATTATAATATAAAATATAATATAATATAATAAAATATATAAATATATATATATATATATATTTGATTGCTGCAGGTCGACAGGGAGAAGTAAAAAAAAATAAAAAATAAAAAATGATATAAAAGGAGGAGAAGCCCCCATAAATATGTAGAAATCATGAGAGAGATGAGAAGAGAGGGAGAGAAACGTGAGAGAGAGGAGAGAAAAGACAAAAGAAAATTTGAAGAAAAAAATTTGTAATTTTTGCATACGACCTCTAAATTTCAAACCGAGGCTACTAATGCGATCCTTGAGGTAAGTGCAACTCAACAAGGCCAATTTTACGTGAAACAGATTTATTTTTGGAGTTTAGGTGTTGCACCCTACTTTGAGGGCTCCTCTTGACCACCCGCTACGATTGCTTAATTCCCCTTTAAGCAACCGTGAAGCATCTCATCTCTAGTATTGTGCCTGTTAATCATAATAATAACAATCCTTGCTCAATGGAGCAACCAATTACTATATTATCACTGGGCCTCTATTGGGTCCCATTACACCACCATAGGTACACTCAAGATCCTATTGGATCACTTATATGCATTTACAATAATTACAGAATCTATTATACTAATATCTACATCAATCTAGTCCCCGTATTCTTCCTACGAACCATGCCCTTAGTTAGGTGACAAATATTCACCTTGGTTCGCCGGTTCATAAGGAAATTTAGGTAGTCTCGACTTGTAAGGAAAAATCTATAGGAAGGTAAGCCAAAGTTTATTGAGATATGGTGTAATCTCTTAGTGTTACAACAAACACAACAATTTCAAGCAAGTTATCAAATAAGTACTATGCATGAACAATCACATGAATGTAGCATTTCATGTGATCTTCTGGTAAATGATGTGAATTCTAAGGTTTAGGCCTCACTTGACCATGGGTTGGGGATTCCGAAGCCACCATCAGAGCCCAAGTCTTACACACAATTTAATTACTCTTATCACTTAGTTCGCACTTGGTGGAACAGTAATCCTTTAATTACTTCTGACACATCCTATAGCTATGATGGCCTTCAATTATGTAATGTATGTCAGGTTTTTTATTGAAGCCAAATGTTTAGTTAACCTTTCTTTGTGATCATAGCAGAACCAAACACACACATAAAGGTCAATTGCATCAATCTAATACAAGTACAATTATTCAATCACAATCACCATATAGCACCTGCAATTATCAAAAGATAATTCCTTAATTATTAAGTTTCTATCTAAGTTTATTTAATCACAACCATTCCCCTTTCCATGCCAATTTAGGAATGTTTACAAGTGAATTTATTATAGATTTCACTGTTTTTGTTTATATATGTATATAGCTACACAAATGATGTGCTTAAGAATCCAAATTCATAAGCACAAGATATAAATGGTTAATCAATCACAAAAATAATTAATTGGACTCAAAATTGGCATGAATTAAAGGATAAACAATCTCAAATGGTGTAAACCAAATTAGAAGTACTACAAGAGAATTCCAATACCAATCAATTACAAAGGAACAATGCAATTCCAATCTTTATAATTAGCTTGTAATCCTAGCAATACATGAACCCTAATTTAGCGTGAAAAGAACACATAAGAAGATGAACCAATTATAACTAGATATTGATCACTAGCAATAATCGGATGCAACTTAGAAAATCTTGATATAACACACAAGAATTCCTAAGCCAAACTCGCCACAATTTCTTAAGAAATTAATAAGAGTAGATGCATGCAAGAGGATGTCTCTCATGGCAACAAAGTGTATTTTTCAAAATGTCAAAAGCTCCTAAAAAATCCTAGTTAACAAGTATTTATACTTGCTCCTATTAGGGTAAAAACACATCAAAAATTACAAAGATGCCACTTAAGTAGCCGATTCCCAAAAGCACAATTACAAATATAACCAACAAGTGACCAATTTTAAATTAACAAATTACAAGTACAAATGATCTTTAAGTGGCTGGTTCTTCACTTCAATTGAACATATTGTAGACCAGTTTTTCTTTGACTTATGTAGGTCCATGAATAACCTAAAAACTAAGCTTTAGCGAGTTTATCTACCATCCTGTAAAAACCAACAAACGTACCTACTGGAATGCACAACAAATATGTAATAGAAAAGAAATTACTAAACAAATATTTTTAGGGTTAGATTGTTCAAAAAGGACCCTTATCACTAAATTTTGTAACCCTTTGCTTCTTGCCCTAGTGATAGGTCCTATAGGATTTTGATTCCTATCATCTCCTCGGGCCTTAAGAAGATTTCTCCTCAAATCTGATGGGCTAAATGCAATAGAGACTCTGTATCCTCTTAGCAAGTTATTTGTAAAAATATCACTACAATCTCCTAGTACCTAAGATACCATGGGGGGTAGTTGCTCTCGCCCCTCCATCTCTAAGATATATCTCATCTGCAACACATATAATGGTCTATCATCCGCTATGGCCTCCCCTAACACAAATTGCCCTACCAATAATGTCTTTTTCTTCCTTGTTTCACTTATATGTCTTTGAACCTCTTTGCCCTCTGATGGTTTACTCATCTGCCCCTGAACCTTTTGTGATACGAACCACGCCAACCCATGACGAAACCCAATACCAATACGTTCGGAAATTCGTTGCTTAAGACGCCCAAACACCTAAAGTGGAAACCGTGACCCGTTGTCTATAAGCGAGACAAGAACCTTGGTATAAAAGCGAAGACGCTACAATCGGGATGGAAGACCAATTGATAAGTCGGGATGAACGCCACGGAAATCAATCCGATAAGTTCGATTTAGTTCTTGAAGAACCAAGAGAGGTGCCTCTCAAAAGTGTTTAATGTTCAAAGATGTAAATTCTATGTTATGTCTATTCTAAACCCTAGGAGCTTTTATACTAGGGTTACAATTTGTGAAAATACAAGCCCAAAACGACGTAGCTTAGATAAGTTGCGTAAAAAAAACAAGACAAAACAATAAAGGCCGGCAGTGTAGCCATGAAGGCCGGTGGCGTTGGATTGAAGGCCGGCGGCCTTGAGTTGGCCTTGAAGAGATACACGACCGTGTACTTCTAGACGTGTATCTTTCTATGGATTTTCTTGACTCCATATACGACCGTGCCTTTTAGTCGTGTGTTTAGCCGTGTATGATTCTGTGCAATCTTGGAATTCCTACACGGCCGTGCCTTGAAAGTACACGCCCTCTTCAACCCGTGTCCGGTGTGACTTGTATAAGAGCAAGGGTCTTCCCATGGTTATTCCAATCCGTTCCAACTTCATGATTGCTCCAATCCTTTCTGGTTTCATGGACATCCTTTATCAACCCGTTAAGTGCTTCCTTAAATCGTTTCGCTCGATTTCTTGTGATCAGTCCAGGCGGCACTTCAAGAGGATCCACATTTCTTCTTCCGGCTTGGCTCTCATCATGGATCTCATCATTCCCCTCCTCTTGAAAAGGACTTGTCCTCAAATCATTTCCCGCATCAAATGGACTTAGATCAGTAACATAAAATGTGACACTTACTGGATACTCACCTGGTAAATTTTTCTTATAAACATTATCATTGATTTTCTCAAGCATCGGAAATGGACCGTCTCCCCTAGGGTTCAACTTGGATCTCCTCTGCAATGGAAAACTCTCCTTGCAAAAATGCACCCAAACCCAATCTCCAGGCTAAAAAATCTTAGGTCTCCTGTCCTTGTTCACCCTTGAAGCGACCCTGGCATTTTGTTTTACAATCCTAATCTTTACTTGTGCATGTAGCTTTCTCACGAAATCTGCTTTAGAATCAGCATCAAAACTCATAGACTTGTTAAGTGGAAATGGCAATAAATAAATAGAAACCAATGGGTCAAAACCATACACAATCTCAAATGGTGAACAATGAGTAGTGCTATATAAAGCCCTGTTATATGCAAACTCCACAAATGGTAAACAATAATTCCAAGTCCTAATGTTCTTCTCTATGATTGCCCCTAACAATTGAATTAAAGTCCTATTAACCACATCAATTTGTGGGTGACAGATAGTTGAAAACATCCGTTTAGTTCCCAACTTTTCCCACAATACTCTCCAAAAATGACTCAAAAATTTCTCATCTCGATCACTAACAATGCTTCTAGGTATACCATACGGACGCACTACCTTTCTAAAGAACAAATCAACAATGTGTATAGCATCATCAGTTTTATGACAAGGAATGAAATGAACCATTTTAAAAATCCTATCCACAACCACAAAATTAGAATCTCGACCATGCTTAGGCCTAGATAATCCTAACACAAAATCTATGGACATGTTTATCCATGGCTCACGAGGAATGACACTATACTCATATAACCAATCTAAGAAGTCATCTAAACAAGGAATGGGATGACGATACTTTACCGTAAGGTTGTTGATGGCACGGCAGTCAACACACATTCTCCATGTCCCATCCTTCTTAGGCACTGCACATGGACTCATGCCTTCTCTCACGTATCCCTTCTCCATTAACTCATTTACCTGCCTTTAGAGTTCCTTCGGAAAGACATTTTCAAAATTCTGCACAAGAGACACAACCACACTAGGCAAAGCATCAGATAATTCGTTAGTAGTCAAACATGTTTCTTTAAAAACCAGAAACAACATAGGTTGCCTCATCACTAACGCTCTCCTTACTACACTCGCTCTTGCCACACAACTCTCCTTTTGCAAGGCTGCCCTCTCCTTTTCACTCACCACCAAAGTTGATCCCCTTTCAACTTGGCCTCTCACACTCTTTCCAGCCTTCCTCTCCTTTTCCTTTTGATCTTAACTTTTATATTCCTTTTTCTTCTCATTGTCTTTTGCTCTCTCACACTCACTCTGCTTTTCACTCACCTTATGTTTTCTAAAAGACTGTTGTAGCTGCAACTGGTCCTCATACACTTGTTTGGGTGTTAAAGGTTTAAGGTTAAAACTTTTCCCTTGGTGAACAAGCGTATACTTGTTAGAAAAGCCATCATGAACAACCTTCCTATCAAATTGCCATGGCCTCCCCAACAACACATGATATGCTTGCATTGGCACTACATCACATAACACCTCATCCTCATACCTACCAATGCGAAAACCAATCAATGCTTGCTTACTTACCTTAGTCTCTCCACTATCATTCAACCACTGCAATTTATATGGACTAGGGTGTCTAACAGTTTTGAGCCCCAGCCTCTCAATAATAAAATTGCTCACTACATTAGTGCAACTTCCTCCATCAATGATCAAGCTGCAAATATGATCTCCTAGATAACATTTAGTATGAAATATATTCTCTCTTTGCACCTCCTCTTCTTCCTTCACTTGCACATTCAACGCTCGCTTCACTACTGCCACTAACCTCCCTATTGCAGGCTCCTCATCATCACTAGCATCCTCTAATGGAGGCATATCATCTTCTTCACTACCCCCCTCAGTCTCATACTCTCCATCATCACGCAAAATCATCACACGCCTATTTGGACATTGACTAGCAATATGGCCTCTACCTTAGCATTTAAAACATCTAATGTCATGATTTCTAGAAGTAGAAGAATCAGGGTTACCTTGGTTACCAGGAGTAGAACCTGCTTGCCTCAGCTCCCCTTTTGGTTTGGTGGGTAAAGGCTTTTCTTCCTTCTTCCACTGATTAGTCTTCCAAGTGGATGAACCATTACCCTGTTGAAACCGTGCATTACTACTACCTCTCATCTTATGCTGGTTCTCAACCTTTATAGCCATGTGAACCATAACCCCCAATTCTACATAATGCTGCAATTCAACCACATTTTGGATTTCTCTATTCAACCCAACAAGAAACTTAGCCATTGTAGCCTCTCTATCCTCCTCTACATTCACCCTAATCATAGTGACTTCCATCTCCTTGAAATACTCATCTACACTTCGGCTTCCCTGCCACAGAGTTTGCAACTTGTTGTGCAATTCATGATAGTAATACGCAGGCACAAACCGCTTCTTCATCACTCTTTTCATCTCTTCCCAAGACTCAATAAGTGGCTCGCCACTCCTCCTTCTATTCAACATTAATTGATCCCACCACACTATAGCATAATCCGAAAATGCAATAGCAGAAAGTTTTACTTTCTTTCTCCCACTATAGTTGTGACAATCAAACACCATCTCCACCTTTTTCTCCCACTCTAAGTGCGCCTTGGGATCATTCTTCCTTTGGAAAGCAGGAATCTTCATCTTTATGCTACTCAATTGATTATCCTCTCTATTCCTATCTCCTCTATCTTCCCAATCTCTAGTTCCTTTATTCCAACCACTATATCCTCTATAACTCCCAACAAAAGGCTCATCAAAGTCATCATCCGTCATTTCATCTCCACCCCTCGGTACTCTCCTAGAACGACTCTCCCTCTTATGCCCTTGGAATACATTTGTGGATTGCTCTAGTCTTTGCTCTACCGTCTCATGAATTTGTTCCATTCCCTCTTGGAACATCCTCTTCATTTCACCCCTCAACGCCTCAATTACTAACCTAGCATCAAACCTTCCCCTCTCACCTTCAGGAGAATGCTGTCTCGACATAGTCCCTGCAAAAAAGATTAGTATTAACAAAAATATATATATAATTAAACCTCACGATACACTCCCTTACGTGTTTCGCTCAAATGATGATATCACACAGTCACTCGTGTATTCTCACAAACAACAATGATATCAACTAGCCAATTTCTTCGTCTCAATTCTCTTGGAACTAACCCGAACTACACCAATTTCCTTTCGTAGAATTCAAAACAACTCTAGGGTTCGTAAATTTTCCTCTATTTTTCTATCCGAATTTTTTTTTTTTGGTCTTGGTTGTTGCTCTTGATCACGTTTTTCTTTTCTTTTCTTTTCTCTTCCTTTTTTTTTGTCATGAATTTTACTCTCTTTTTTTTTTTTTGTTTTGTAACAATCGCCTAGTTGATATTACACTATCAAAAGACAATCAATACTACGAAATTGAATACGATAATTGATATGACCGATTGGAGTTAGGGTTTTTGATATTACCTTCCTCAACCGAACTTGATGTTTTGACAAACCTAAGCTTTGATACCAAACTACGAACCACGCCAACCCGTGACGAAACCCAATACTAATATGTTCGGAAATTCGTTGCTTAAGACGCCCAAACACCTAAAGTGGAAACCGCGACCCGTTGTCTATAAGCGAGACAAGAACCTTGGTATAAAAGTGAAGACGCCACAATCGGGATGGAAGACTGATTGATAAGTCGGGATGAACGCAACGGAAATCAATCCGATAAGTTCGATTTAGTTCTTGAAGAACCAAGAGAGGTGCCTCTCAAAAGTGTTTAATGTTCAAAGATGTAAATTCTATGTTATGTCTATTCTAAATCCTAGGAGCTTTTATATTAAGGTTACAATTCGTGAAAAAACAAGCCCAAAACGAAGTAGCTTCGATAAGTTGCGTAAAAAACACAAGACAGAACAATAAAGGTCGGTGATGTAGCCATGAAGGCCGGCGGCGTTAGATTGAAGGCCGGCGGCCTTGAGCCGGCCTTAAAGAGATACACGGCCGTGTACTTCTAGATGTGTATCTTTCTGTGGATTTTCTTGACTCCATACACGGCCGTGCCTTTTAGCCGTGTGTCTAACCGTGTATGATTTTGTGCAATCTTGGAATTCCTACACGGCCATGCCTTGAAAGTATATGCCCTCTTTAACCTGTATCTGGTGTGACTTGTATAAGAGCAAGGGTCTTCCCATGGTTGTTCCAATCCGTTCCAACTTCATGATTACTCCAATCCTTTCCGGCTTCATGGACATCCTTTATCAACCCGTTAAGTGCTTCCTTGAATCATTTCGCTCGATTTCTTGTGATCGGTCCAGGCGGCACTTCAAGAGGATCCACATTTCTTCTTCCGGCTTGGCTCTCATCATGGATCTCATCATTTTGGACCTTTGATGATTGAAACATCTGCTTCTAAATCGCTTGGTCCTTTAAAGGTTGACTCATTTGACCATGAACTTCAGGGACCTTTAATGGTTAACTTATTAGTCTTTGCACCTCTTGGGCCTTTGATGGTGACAAAAGGTTTAATACTATACGTTTACCCTCCTATTGGAACATATAAGTATTTCTATTGCCATCATGTAAAACCCCCCTATCATACAACCATAGCCTGCCAGGCAATATATGGGATGCACATATGGGAAGAATGTCACATTCTATTTCATCATGATATTTATCTCCTATACTAAAAGGTACCCTAGCTCTCTAGGTTACATAGAGACTCCTTTGCTCACTCAACTAATGTAATTTGTAAGGTTCTGAATGTAGAGTAGTTATAAGTTGTAATTTCGATACTAATGAGGCAGCCATAACATTAGTACAACTATCGCCATCAACAATATTGACACACAAATTACCTTGCACCTTACAAGAAGTGTGAAACAAGTTTTTTCTTTGTTCATCGTCAATAGTTGTAAAAGAAGTCAAAGCCCAACACAGTACATTAGTAGACAAATACAAATCACTTGACATTATTGCTTACTAACTTCAACAAGCTAATAATACACATCACCACACATACTACAACAACACACTCTTACACACCCACGGTGCAATCAAGCAACCAATGCATCACACACTTTCCTACACTTCAATTATGGCAACAACCGGTGGAACAATAATTAAACACTTCCAAATGGTAAGTTAATGAATTCAACTAAGCAAGTGTTTAGACATCAATATATAATAACTCCCACACTTTAATGCTTGTTTTGAAATTCAAATTTAACCACTATGATTCTCTTTCTAATTACGGCATAAACATACACCTCTACTTCATGTGCAACACCTTCTTCATAACACAAACTTACAACAAGTTACAATTCCCTTCAATACACACTCACACTGCCACACATACATAACACAATCATGGTGCAACTCCCTTCAAACCACAACACCACTTCACGTGCAGCACTTCCTCACCTCAACACACACAACACTTCACGGCAACAATTTTAAATACCACTCATAATGCAACCTTCTCCACAAATGGTAAGAAGTAAATTCAAATTCAAATAATCATTCAATCAACTAATACACAATAACTTCTTCAACTTAAAGAAGGTATTTGAATTTCAAATATTTTCCTTAATCTCACACAAGACAAATCTGAAAATTTGCAAATGACAACCTTAATTTCTGAAATCACCAACACATAATTCACTTTTCTTTGTTTCAATTTCCACTTTTCCTAGATGATCACAAAGGAAAACTCTTCCTTCCTGAAGGCAAGTTCAAGGAAAAAAATGCTACCACAAGTATTCCAAGTCCACTTCAACAACACCAACAAGAATGCAACAAATTCCACAATCACTACTATAAATCACTTCAACAATTTCGGATCAAGAAATCAACTTCAAGAACCCTAATTGTCAAATGAAGCTCACACAATTCCCTTTTCTTAAATCCTATGCTTTGATACCAAAATTATGATGTAATTAAAATTCCAAGCACATGAATACAAACCAGTTAAAGAATTCAACCAAACCAAGTTCACAAAAATGGCATGATGAACAATGGCCATGTGAACCCAAATTGTATGAAACGACTTGCTGTGATACTAACATTATGATGTGCTTAAGATTCCAAGCACATGAGCACAAACCAATTGAACATTTCAACTAAACTAAGTTCACAAAAATGGCATGATAAACAATGGCCACGTGAACTCTAATTGTAAGAAACAACTTGCTTTGATACCAAAATATGATGTGTTTGATAATTCCAAATTCACAAGCACAAGATACAAATGATTAAACAATCACACAAATTGGACTTAAGATGGTGTGATGAACAAAATGAAGTCAAAATCCCCAATTGGCATGAACCAAATTAGAAGTATTACAAGAGAATTCCAATACCAATCAATTACATATAACAATGCAATTCCAATCTCTAAAATTGGCTTGTAATCCTAGCAATATGAACCCTAATTTAGCATGAAAGAACAAGTAGAAAAATCAACCAACTATCACTAGATATTACATATGAGTAATAATAGGATGCAACTTAGAAAATCTTGATATTACTTACAAGAATTCCATGCCAAACTCGCCACAATTTCCAAAGAAATTGATAAGAGTAGATGCTAGCAAGAGGTGACTCTCACACGGCAAAGTGTTTGAATTTTATCAAATTAATAAAAGCTCCCTAAAAACTAGTTAGCAAGTATTTGTACTTGCTCCTAGTAAGGTAAAACAAACAAAAAAAATTACAAAATTGCCACTAGGTGGCCGGTTCTAAAGATCAAAATTACAAGTACAAAATAAACAAAAATGGTTGGTTCTCATGAGCAACAAAGACAAATGGTCTTCAAGTAGCCGATTCTTCAATTCAAGTAAACAATTTGTTAGACCAGTTCTTCTTTGGTTTATGTCGGTCCATGAATAACCCATGAGCTAAGCTTTAGCAAGTTTATCTATCGCGCTATAAAACCAACAAGTATACCTACTGGAATACACTACAAATAAGTAATAGAAAAGAAGTTATTATACAAATATTTTTGGGATTGGATTGTTTAAAAATGATCCTCATCGCCAAATTTTGTAATCCTTTGGCTCTTAGCCTAGTGATAAGTCTTGTAGGATTTTGATTCCTATCAACATATGTATACATTTTATTTCACCTTAAGGTCGAACTTCACCCCCCTCCCTATGTATTTATAATTCATCAATTGCTGGACTATCACAGTTAAATCCCCCAAGTGTACACCATCTTATACTTATATACAAGTATATCTATAATTTATAGATATACTTGTATGTATACTTGTATGAATTGGTCTTCCTCCTAGGTTCTCGCCTCTTCTATAAATACATATATATTAAGAAGTTGGACTTTCCTACTTGTAGAACATTAACTCCCTTGCAATTCATCTTCCCTCCACTGGCCTTTCTTCGTTATGTAATTTTTCCATTCATTCCTCCAGCATACTTCCCTCATTTACCTCTCCTACCTACAAATATATTTATATGCTAAAGACATTGGAGGTCCCTCACATGCTACATATGTATATAAATATATGTATATCCTCCCTACCATACCAACCCTTGCTCTCCAAATCGGCTTCCATTTTCAACTACCTAGGATGTCCTCATCGACAGCAAGTTATTTAGAAATGCATGTACATATATATATATATATATATATATATCCAGCCGCACATCTAAGTATATAGATATGTATACGTGTCGTTCGCTACAACCACTGGGAGGAACTTCACATACACGCACTACGAACTCAATCTCAACACCACATTTCTCGCATAGATGTACTGTCATACGGCATCAGCGAGGACAGCAAGCTCAAGGGTTTATATATATATATATATATGTTATCCCCCTATAGCCTTAAGGAACGAAGAAGAGACAAGGAAAAAAAAATTTCTCACACGCACTCACATGGCACAAGCAGCCATCTCCAATCACATCATCCTTATTTATATATATATATGTGTGTGTAAACTACCGTTGCTGCTCCCAGGGAAATGGATCCACATTCAGAGTATATATATATATATATATATATGCTTATCCCCTATAGCCTTAGGGAGGAAGAAGAGAAAAGAAAAAAAAAATTTCCCACACGCACTCACACGCACAAGTAGCCATCTCCAATCACGTCATGTTTATATATATATATATATATATATATATATATGTCTAAATGGCCGCTGCTTGCTCCCAGGGAGATAGATCCTCATTCACGCACGCTACATTTCAACCATTTCACGTACAGTATACATATATATACACATATATATTTGTATATAAACAGCACAAAATTCTTAATAAAGCATACGAAATCAATAATATATACACAATACAACATGCCACAGAGTCCTACTAACCTTGATCTCATTTTCCTGGGGTTTAATCAAAATAATTTTCGGGTATCACTGATTCGAAATTCTCTTCACCTAAAAAATTAGGGAAAAGTACATTATTACATGTTACACATGCTCTAAATCACTCCACCTGGTATTTCTCTAGCTATTACAACTACTTATAGACGAAATACTAATTTTCATACCTATTTATTATTTGTACATAACTTTTAGAAACTAACTTCGTTTTGCAAAAAAATTAGTCTAGTTGAGTTGCACTTACTCCGAAAAACACGTTAGTGGTCTGAAATCATCAATTGGAAGTCGTATGTGTGAGATATGATTTTTTTTTGTTTGGTTTTCCCCTTTTCTTTTTCTTCTATCGCTTTTGTCTAGTCAGCATTATCCTCTCGCCTTTTTCTCTTCTTTTTTTTTTATTGGTTTCTTTATGTCGCCGTGGGTCCTCCATGACCTAAGCTGCTATATATATTCATCCTATTATTATTATTATTATTATTATTATTATTATTAGGGTTTAGGAATTTTTTTACTGTGTTTTCACGCGTGATAGTATCGATAAAATTTAAGATTTTAGTATTTTAATTCAAAACTTTATGCCGAAGATAATTTGATTATTTCGAGTGTGAATATTTACTAAGAATTTAAATCTAATAATCCTAAGTTTATGATTTTAATTTATTTTATCGTTTAGTCAATAATTTCTCATGGTTTGCTTTTCGTGTGATTATTTCTTTTATTATAGTTTTATACGGGGTATGCTTAAAGCTTTTAGTACAGTCTCTTAATCATTCTGATATTATACGTGACTAAAATTTTTGTGGATTTTACATTAGGTACTAATGTCAAATATGTAAAAATTTTAGTATTTAACCTCCAAATTAGTTACATTAGTTAGAGATACTATAGTTATGAGTATCTTGAGTTCGAATAGTATATAATAGTGTATTTTTACTTGCGTTTTAGGTGAGGAAAAATTGTTTGGAAATATACCTAAAAAATTTCTTTAAGTAAAACTGAGAAAAGTGAAGCTCAGTAGTGAAGACCCTATGTGTGTGTGGGGGGATGGGGAGGTGATCCGGTGTGTGAAATTGTGTATGGATGTGCAAGTGTGTGGCATGGAGGTGTTGATGTGTGTGTGTGCATGTGCGTGAGGATGTGTATGTGTATGTGTGTGTGTGTGTGTGCGTAAGGATGTGTATGTGTGTATGTGTGTGTATGCCTATGTCGGTGTGTATGTGTGTGTGGGGCATGAGGATGTTTGTGTACGTACTAGATTGTGTGCATGTGTGTTGACGTGTGTGTGCATGCTGGATTGTGTGTGTGTGTGTGTGTGTGCTAGTGTATGTATGTGAAGGGTATGTGTATGTGTGCATGTGTTGGTAGGTGTGAAGGGGATGTGATGTATGTGTTAATGTATGTGAATGTGGAGATGTGTGTATATGTAGGCAAATGTGAGTGTATGTGTATGGGAAACGTGAAGGTGGATGAGAGTATGTATGTGGAGTATATGTACAGGTGTGTGCCTTGTATGGTGTATGTGTGTGGTATTTAATGTGCAAGTATGTAACAAGGAGTAAGAGGGAAAGAAATTGGAAAAAAGGAAAAGAAGGAATGGAAAGGAGGAAACAAAAGAAGAACAATGAGAGAGGGAAAAATATATATGTGTATTTTTGTATGCTATACGATGAGTAAAGGAAAGGAGGTGTAGTGGCTATCAGGTGTGAGGGAAGAAGTGGTTGATCTTAGCCTCCTTTCTTTCCGTTTGTGTGTGTCCATGTTGTTGTTTCTGTGTGAATGTATAATAGGGAAAATGTAGGTGTTGATTCGGTATGTATATGTGTGGACTACAGAGGAATGCGAGTGAAGGGGAAAGGGGAATCATATTTGTGCTGGTGGAAATTGTGGAAGCGTGTAAGGGATTACATGCATGATGGGTATGTATGTGTGTATATAATGTTATTTCGATGAAAGGTTGGCATGTGTGTGTATGTAAAGGATAGTCAATGTGTGTGTAACGGTGGAACATGAGTATAATGTGAGAATTGATTTGGTATGTGTAAGGACGATAGGAGAAGTTCAACTGGAAGATGAGTTAAGAAGAGAATAAAGGAGAAAAGAGAGAAGAAGGAACGGAACAGTGAAGCCAAGGAGGAAAAGGGAATTTTATGAAGAAAGTAAGTGTGTATGTATGTGAAATTAAACGGAAATGAAGAGATGTTATCAGTATAGAAATGACGGCTTAAGTAGCTGATGAAGTAATCAAGTTATAAAAGGAAGTAAAAAAATGCGGGCATGCCGTCAATGAAATGATTGTGTATGTGAGTACATGTTGAAAGACATTAGAGATCAAGAAGAGATAGGAACTAAATGGAGATCGAGAGATCTAATGGGAATTGCATAGAGTCACCTTAGCTAATCCTTGATGTTGTGTTAGATACATACTTGGAGTTTCATATTGTATTCCTAATATAATATATATATATTCATATGGAATAAATTACTTGATAACATGTGTGAAATAGGATTATCCCATTATAACTATAGGATTGTGAAATACTAATGTAAAATAAGGAAATTATAATGGAAATACTAAATTAGGTATAATTAGAAAGTAAACGAATCTTGCTTAGTACCTTTAGCTAATTTAAGGCTTGGCTTAGATTCTAGACTTTTACCTTTTATTCTATCTTATCATTAGGTAAAGAGATTACATGTCAGAATCACTCGACGACAGTTACGACTAAGACAACCATAAACAGGTGAGTGGGAAACTCCATGATGTACTACAATATTGTGATCGATTTTAATATATTGTGTTTGATCTTCATATGTTTGTATATTTATATTTCCTTGCTTGGTTGTGATTATGATTGTTATGGTAATTGCAAATGTGAGGTGTAATAGTTTTTCTCGCGAGATTTGGTGTGGCTTCTATTGTTATCCTTGGAATTATACCTTAAATGCTTGATGGTTTACTTTATTATTTTGAACATGGATTGGTTTGTGACTATATATTGTTTGATCACCTCGAACCAATTAATTAAAGGATTGGTTTCAATTAAAATTGCACATGCATTATATGAGACATTGCATGAAATTTGAAAGCCATCACTACTATAGGGCATTCTAGAAGTAATCATGGGATTACTGACTCGCCAAGTGCGAACTAAGTGATTAGGAGATTGTCATGCCTTGATGGTTTCAAGTCCGGTATGTTCCTTGAGGGTGTTACTCTATGCAAGGGCGCGAGAGCACTCATTGTATGAACACTTGAGCTTTGGATATTAAAGTAAAGATATTATAAGTATCGAAGAGATAAGAGAAATTAAACTAAGTATGAGAACTGGGCATTGATGGTGGCTTTGGAATCCCTAACCTAAGGTCTAGGGGGGCATAAACCTCAGACTTCACGTTGGTTACCAAAAAACTACGTGAGATGCTGCATTCATATGGTTATTTATGCATAGCATATGATATGATAACTTGATATGGAATTGTTTGTGCATGAGTGACATTAAGAGTATTGCACTCTCATTCATTGAGTCATAGTGTGCTTACCCCTTTATAGACTATTTTGCAAGTAAAAATCATAAAAGCTTAAGATGGGATAAAATGTAAAGTGTCGAGAGTTTTTAAAAGCTAAGAACGATAAATTAAGGATTGTAATTGGTAGGTTATCTAGATGAAATGTTATTTTAGGACCTTGATGTAAGATTTGAATTTGTAAAACTGAGGGTTTTATTCCATTTTACTAATTGGTAGGGGATTTTGATTTTCTGTGATCTTGGTCGATCGTGGGACATGAATCCATAGTTATATTTTATCGTATGATTATATGTAATATGATTAGTCATAAATGTAATTATTTATTTAGAGTCATATGATCTTTGAATCATAAGACGATTATCATGTAATGGGTGCACACGTACCATGATAGCTTTTAATAGGAACTTCTAGGCCTAAGGTTAAGGTGCTACATGAAATGGTATCATAGCTCTAGGTTGTCAGAGATAGGACCAACCTCCCAAACAGTGAGATGGGGTAGAACTTAAGTAGATTGTGGGAATAAAATGATAAAAGACTTAGACAATAGTCTATACATATATATATTTATTACTCTAGGATTTCTTTCTAGTTCTAAGCTACTCAAAGCATGCTAGCCCTTAAACTTTATATCCTCATTTGGAACCACATAAAGGATATTACAAAATACAAAGAATAACAATTCATAACAATCAAGCTTAAGGATGACACTACCTTTAGGAGTGACAACACTTAAGAGAGTAAACGATGCCAGTGTGGGCCCATAACCCATAGGTCCCAGGATTGAATTTATGTGACGTGGGAAAGAATACTTGAATGACCCCTTTGTGGTAGATTTCACAATAGAAAGACCACCATAAAGAAAATTTCATTGAATAATGTGGAACCCCACAATTTGCAAACAAGTATTTTAGGGAATTGTGGAATATTTATAACTCCACCTTCGTGTTATTAGAATTCTAATATGAAATACCCTTACTAATAGCACTTTGATAAACTATATTAATACATAAAATCATAACATCAAAATAATATTGCAACTCCAACTAAAATAATAAGAAATACGTATAAAATAAAAACACCGAGCATATTGAGACTCTACAAAAGATCTAATTATAGGAATAAAATGATATGACACTTTAATGGTAAACATAAAATGTAAATAAACAATTTTAACAAACATGTTTGGTAAATGATATATTTGAAACGTGCTCATCGAAGTTCAATAGTACACTAGTGTACATAATATGATAGCATCAATATTGAAAAGAAAAATAATTTGAATATAATTGATGAATAAACACTTAGATATATTAATTGTTTAGGTATTGATGGGTGTCGAATCCAACAAAAATAAAACCTACTCTAGACAATTATATGATTTTCATATAGTGGTGAGTAGGGTCGAATCCACAGAGATTGGTTAAACTTATTTCTATTTAAGGAAAATAAAAGGAAAAGGAAAATGGGGGGGTTTGGTTTGTGAATTGAATAAAGTTAAAAAAAGATAAGAAAGTTGTATATTGATAAAAAACCTAGCCAAAGGAATCAAGATGGTTTAATTCTAGGAATTGATCATCGATGCAAATGTTTTTTTATTCTTAGTTCTAGATAAATTGGTTATGGTTATTAACAAGCTCTAACAACCTATCTCTCCTTACTTCCTCGATAACCTCAGACAAGCGCTTTGAATTATTTCTCTTATTGACTAAACAACCCTTAGACAAGCGCTTAGGATTTAATCTATCAATAGCATTAAGATCTAGAGAGACCACCAATTCATGCCAGTAGATTATAAGATAACCTATTTAAACATGATCACACACCTCCATAACATGAATTCGATCATCTCTTTTATAACCAAACATGTTATTGCGTCACTAAGACTAGAACAATCAAACAATTACGGATTTGACGTGCTAGTTGACAATATATTAACTTGCTAATTGAGTAGAAGAGCTCTATTCATACCAATCAACAAAGATAATAATGACAAAACGATTAGAAGATATGAATACCCGAAAGCAAAGAATAGAATAAATACAAGTCAATTAGACCTCACAATTCGTGGAGAATTAAACATCTATGACCCTTTGGCTAGAAAAGTAGCTTAGCTACACATGTTCATCAATAAAACGAAAATAAAAGATAGAAACATAATGAACCCGGTTGCTTGCTCTGCCTCCGCGTTTCCTTCTTCAAGATCCAAGATTCCAAGATCAAAAGTTCAAAAGTTGTCCTAACCCTCTAGGGTTGGTTCTATTTATATTGTTAGGGAGATGGCATGTGATCTTTTGCTAGCAAGATACGAAAATATCTTTCCTTTTCCAAGTAGATTTCGAGAAGTGAAGATTCGTTTGCCTGGCACGCCCTACCACACGGCCGTGGGTCAAGCCGTGCCATCCTCTGTGCATATTCTTCAAGTCTTCATCCGCGCCCAGTGTGAACCACGGTTACACACACGGCCAGATTTCAAGTCGTGCCTTCATCTGTGCATAATCTTCAAGTCTTCATTCGTGTCTAGTGTGTACCACGGTTACACCCACGGCTAGATTTCAAGCCGTGCCTTCATCTGGTTGATGTTCCACACTTTCTTCTCCTTGGCACACCTAGCTTCAACCACGGCTCCAAGCACGGTTTTCTCCCACGGCTTCCACCACGGCCGTGCCTTAGGCCGTGTCTCTCTCTGTTCAAAGTCCTCATTTTCGCCTTCTTGTCCAATGTATAACACGGTTTGAACCTTGGCCGTGCCTCAAACCGTGCTTCCTCCGGTGGTGTAATTCCTTGTCTTGATCCAAGTTGTAGATGACTTCTCTAAAATACTCGAATTAGCATCCTTGACTCCATTTAACCTGATTTATCACGATGATAGAATTAAAGTACCATTTCCTTATGATTTCTATAAAATCAATAATAATTTAACACAATTTATACTATAAAGATTGAGTATAAAATGGCTCTATCAAGTATCCTTAGAAAAACTTTAAATATAAAAACCTAACTTAGAAACTTGCCAATACATTTTCTTGAAAGTGTAAAGTATACATATAAAAATAATTACAACCCCATATAGAAAACAATCTAAATAGGACCTCCATATTATCTTAAAAGATAATATCTTACATACTATAAGATACCTATGATTACAATATAAACTCAAATTCCTAATAACAAATATAATAGGAATAATAACATTTATACTTGAAGATTCGAAACCACCTTAATACAAAGTTCGAATATTCTTTCTACAAATGATAACTAAACACGAGAAATTCCTAATATGAAGGAATAATAAATCCAAAATTGTATTCACGATTCTTCATAAACCCAATGTAGATGATTACAAAAAAATCACAAGCCTAAGATAACAAACCATAATATAACCTACCAACTAAAATGACACCAATTTAAGATGCAATACTTGTTATTAGTAAAATATAAGTTATACAATATATAATTTATCTATGAATCTATCCTTAATACAATGTTTCAAAAAGTTGTGTATTGTAATACCTATATATACATATGTATTTATTTATAGTCAATATATATTTACATATTCCCTATATATAAATTATAACTTCATGTTAAGTTCTCTAATTTAGTTTTGATGTTAACAAAAGAGAAATAATGTGTAACGTATGTTTGAGCTCGTCAGAAGTTGTTTTAGAAGATAGTAAGTGAATTTTTCTAAATTGAACAAAGAGACAGAAGCTTATTTAGAACCTTTACAACAGGAGAATAGTTGACAAGTTTGTTTTAGAAGCACTTTCAGAACCTTTACAATAGGATAACAGTTGACAGGTTTGTTTCATAAGCACTTTCAGAACCTTCATAATAGGAGGATAGTTGATAGGTTTGCTTCAGAAGCACTTTCAGAACCTTCTATGCCTGTCATGAATTTTTTCCAGATTTTGCTCTAACTTTTGTATTGATAGTTTTTAATAAATTTCAAGGCCTAGCTCCACGTGTCAAGTATATTTGGGTAATATACTTGATGTGTTTTACTAAAGTTTGATTTTATATCATGGGGTTTTTAATTTACATAAAGTTTTACAAGATTTTATTCAAAGATTTTATTTTATGATAAAGTGAGATCATATAAGATTTACAAGTTTTATCAAGATTTAAATCTAGATATTTGTGCTATATTTTGGGACATCCAGCAGTTACAAAGATAAAGATAAGAAATATGGTTGTTACATGAAGATATGGTTCCACAATATATGGGATATCAAGATAAGGTTCCATAATGTGAGGGATATCTTCAACAAACTTGATCTAAGGAATATCTCCAAAGAAGATCTCGGTCAAACTGATTTATCTAAGCTTATCCTCATTAAAAATATCACAGAATGCAAATCCTCTCCAACAGATTCAACTTACTTTTGAAATACAAAATTTCAAAAATAAATTCAAGCTTGTTACGTAGAACTCCATGAACATTACTTTCTCAAAAGTAATCGCTATGTTCTCTTCATAAAAGGAATATTCAGTTGAAATAAAAAGAAAATAGAGAGAACCTTCTTCTGAGAAGAAAAAGCACACGGAAAAGAAAAGGCTCATACATCTTCAAGCGCAGATTTTTTTCATATACATGTGATCTAATTTATAGAGGAAATTTGACATTCCTCATTGTTATTGTAATTCCTTTCTTGTATAAGGAATTGATAGTTGTTTCATCACTGTAGTTTTAGTGATTAGCTTAGTGAAGAAGCTAGAAAGACTTTGCCTTGAAGAGGCTTATTTTGTACACTTTCAATTTGATTGAGATAGTGAAACACAACCGGTAAAGACAACCGGGACCCCGGTGTGGAGCTGGAAGAGAGGACTGACGCTCGAGGCGAAACCTCAATAAATCTCTAAGCATTCTATTCTTCTCTACTCATTTTATTTATTGCACATTATTGTTCTTCATTTTTTGTAATTCACATCATTTTATTAATCAAGAGTTTTTGAATGATTTGCAAATATTGAAATTTTAAGTGATTAATCAATTTACCCCCCTCTTGATTAATCTAATTGGGACCAACAATTGGTATCAGAGTAGGTG
>JBBMOL010001772.1:0-32580 GCA_037954665.1 Laguncularia racemosa | reverse complement strand
CCCAAATTTTAAATTTTATGATTACTATTAATTTCCTCCCTCACTTCATTGTAGTTAAAATCAAGGTTTCAACACTATTCAAATCAAAACAAAAACCAATCATTCATCATCAACCACCATTTAAAAACAAAAAACCATTTGAAATCCCTTAAACCCTTTAATTTAAAATTAGTAGAAACAAATCTTCAAATGTTTTTTCATAGATACATACATAAATTTGGGGAAAAAAGTTAGGGGAGGACAAAAGGGGAAACCTTTATACTCTCTATGTTGCTTATTTTTTCATGATGGCATAATGGGTCAGGGAAAGATGAAAGCTTTTTTTTCTTTTTTTCTTTTTTTTTTTTTTTTTTTTTTGAATTATCAACTATTCCTCTAGGTCTTGATGAAACCCAGTAATATATTAACTATAGTAATTGAACATTTAAAATCTATTTTATATATACACAATTATTTCAAGCAAAAAATTACATCGCCAACTTCAAAATTTCTAAAATCATACAACATCCCCAATTTTTAAACCAGCACTAACCCTGATAGCTTGGATCACCTTTCGTTAAAATTTTTAAGGGATGTTTCGTACCATAAAGAAACTTCTTTGGGGATTTCTATGCAATTTTTAAACTTATTACTGGTCAATATTACAAAGTACGGTTATAGATTACAAAAAAAAAAAAACAAAAGTTTTTGACGCAATTTTTTATGTTTCTAAGGAACACTCGATATAATTTTCCTCTTCAAAAATTTCCTTTACCAACTTCTAAAATATTTATACGTTCGGATTAATTACATGGATGCACACTAGAAAATTTTAAAAAAGTATGTTAAAAATTTATTTAAAATAATTTTTTTTTTAATAAAAAAACTGCTTTTGCTTAAGAGCCCAAATCCCTAATAAATTATAGAGAAAAACACCATGTTATAAAACAAGAAGCCCCCCTTTAAAATAACAGGAATGGGATATCTGATTTCATAATTACGACACATATATAATTAATGTAGTTCCATTTTAAGACTTCATAGACGTAGCATTGTTTGGTTTATCATTAGTATTTATAATTGAGTACATTAATTACCGTACAAAATATTGATTGATTAAGAAAAAAGAGATCCATAAATTTTAAACTGTGGCAAGTGGCATCTAAAGAGTAACTAGGATTTATACCTATTAAGCAAACCTAATTACATTATCATCCAATGAATCTTTATTCTAATTAAATGGTTGAAATTCGGAGTTTTAAAAAATCTCATTTGATTTAATTGATATAATATTTTTTTGGGTTTAATTAAATCCATCTTTTTTTCATAAAAATTTGAAATATCAAATTGATTTTTTCACTTGCCATTTCCATGCCTTTTGGGTTTCAAAAATTTACTATAAAATCACATAAACCTTCGCACCCGTTATAGCAACCTCAGACTCAGACCAAAGATAAAGTACCTAAGATGGCAACAAATTGAGGGAAAGGGTTGCATTTGGGGGCCCTTTTATCATGGGGCCCGGGGGCCAAATCAGATCCGGAGTCGATTACTTGACGGGCGCGTCGGGTATGATGCCTGTGGTGTTCATGCGGGGTCTACACCCCACCACCTACGTTGGTTTTGCACTAGCCAAAAGGGGTTGGGGAAAAAAAAGGGTTTTAGCTCTATGTGAACTATGAGAAAAAGCTCCATATTTTTCCCGTTGCTCCTAAAAGAGTGCAGGCACTTCCAGGGTTATTGCAACTTAAATTGACCGTCCAATGACCCTCACACAATTTCTCAAAGTACTTCCCTTTCCTCCCCCCCTTTTAAATTTTAACACAAAAAAATAAATAAAATATTTTTACATAAAGGAGCTTATTAACATGTGATAAGTGGTTTGTGAAATCATTACGAGATATCGTCTAACAGACAAAATGAAAAATTATAAATGCTCAAAAGGTAATATATATATATATATATTTGTTTTCTTCCTATGGAAATTAAAAATTTTATTGTTTTCTAGAGGGTATTACTTTAATTACATGCTTTAATTACTTAAAAACGCTTCTATCTTCTGTGATTTTCAGCATTCCACAATGTTAGGAAGATCTCTCAAAAGTTGTGAAAGAGAGGTTAGGTCATATGGAGCAATAAAATGTGTGGGCCAAATATTTCATGTGGAGCACTTTGTAAAGATGAAGTTATAAGTGATTATTATGATATAATGTCTCTTCCGCTTGTCATTTGTTTTTTTTTGGCGAATATATTGATTTTTCTTTTCTTTTTTTTTTTCTTTTTAATTTCTCCGTATCAAACTTGATGAGTCGTAATCCTCATTTCGCAACCTACACAATGATGCAAGCTGCTATTGTAACAGGATCTGATAGATTACCTTAGCTAACAACGCGTTAAAAGATGGGATATGCTTTAAATAAAATGATTTACCAGACAAGAATTTAACATAACGATGAAGATGATAGATAGGAAAAGAATTTATTATGAAAAAATGATTCATCAGCATTAATAGGCTATGAGTTTAGATGAATAGTAGATAAATATTAATCATATTAGGTAACAATAATTGTAATTTTTTATTGAAAAATTACCATTCGTATTTACTTATATATTAAAGTTCTATTGATATTTATTTATCATTAATTCAGTTATGAAACGTGTTAATATTGTTAAAACTTTTCTCGATATTTAGAGAAGGAAAAATGTTTAGGAATTCTACACCAATCATTACCGAGATCATTAGCAATCTGGTATTGGGGGGCTGAATATAATTAAATTCATTATTAGAAGCAACTAACTATGTGCATTATTTCTTATTTATATAATATTATGCCTATAATATCATTACCTATAAATATTATATTCTGGTATTTGGTTTATTGTTTGGATATGCTTGAGCAATAGCTTTCTGCTCGGTGTTTATTTTAGAAATTTAAATTTTATTGTTTCTAGAGGCAGTATTTAGCACTTCATTACTTAGTTATATGCTTTAATTACTTTTGTAACTTACTATCTTCTATAATTTGCGGCGTCAAATAAATGCTGGGAGATTTCGCGAACGCTGTTGTGAAAGAGTGAAGTTAGGTCATATAGAGCAATAAAATGTGTGGACAAAGTATTTCATGGAGCATTTTTTGTATGCCACTTTATAAATATAATGTTATAAATGATTATGATTTAATATCTCTTTTGCTTGTGAATTTTTTCATTTTGATACGCGCGCGCGTGCACACATATATATATATATATATTCTTTTAATTTCTCTTCATCAAGCTTGATGAGCCGTGAAGAAATTGTATCTAATACCTAATGTTGTTAGACTTGGGTTGATTCAACTTGGTTTAACCTGTCGCAATCATGAAATTAGTCTAGTTCACTCTTTCAACCCTCTTTGAGAGTGACCCCTATTTCTCATTTGATCTAACCGGTTTAACTTAGTTTTTATAAGACTCACCTAAGTTTTTTATATTAGAATACACTGTTGTCAAAATCGCGATTTAATTCGTACGATTCAACAATTTTACGAGTTTGTATATATATTTCTAATTAACTCGCATACAAAATCGGAGAGAAACAAAATCGTGATTTTGAATAGTAAAATCGTTCAAAATCGTGATGCTATCCGTTTCAACCGATTCCACAAATATTTACAAGTACAAGCTTCCACGCAAATAACACACGGCCGTGTCTTAAAAACCCTGTACTCAACCGTGTGTGCTTCTATGGATTTTTCAAGCTCAAAACACGGTCGTGCCTTCAACCGTGTGTGCTTCTGTGGGCATGTTTCCTTGACATACAACCGTGCAATTTAATTACCCAACCGTGCTCTTTCCTTGTTCCTTCCAAAAAAGCATTTTTCTTCGTGTTTTCTTATCCAAGCCCAAACTTTTAATAAACAACTGTGGGCTTAATTGGTAAAAGCCCTCTGGCATCCAAGGGGTGCTGCCCCCTTGAAACCCCTGCCCGCTCAGCGTGGAGCGGGACCCACGTGCTTTCCTATCGTAGGAGAGTATGAGTCATACCCCAACATGTTCATTGGTCATCACTCCTCTCTTGTCAGTGTGTTACATTGCATTGAAGTCTTTGTGTTTGTATTCGTCGATTGTTAGTCTTCTTGTTCCTATTTGTGATCATGTTCGTATTAAAGCACTCGTGTTTGATTGTTGCAACTTTTCTTATTTTAAACTAATATTTTTGTAATAGTAAATAAAATAAATGGTAGATAACTTTAATTTTATAAGAATTTTTTAGATTTTTAATTTTATAGGTAAGGTATAAATGTATTTATATTTCTATCTTTTCAATATATCATTCTCATAGTCAAGTAAATGTGAGGTATTGTTAAGTAAATATATTTTAAATTAATAATCACGAATAGTGCAAAAAATTACCTAGTAATATATAATTTTGAAGGTTTTTCTTGTTATAGTATCTTCTTTATTATGTACTTTTGGTCATTTTTTAATATTACTCCTTTCTAATGGTATATCTTCATTATCAATTTTTATTTATTAGTAATTTCTTAAAGTCACAATTGATTTTTAAATTTTATCTATATTTTTTAGCTTTTGTATATAGAACTAGGTGAAACTTGTTTTATATATGATTATCATTTTAGAAATAAAATATCTATATTATACAACTTATGCTCGATTATCTATATTATGACTTTTATTGCAAATTTGCAATTTATGGCTAAAATAAATACTTAATTTCCTTATTTCTATTATTCATTATATTTTTAATGACTATTGTAAGTAAATTTATAATTTTTTATAGTTATTTTACATAGGTTGTAGAAACTTCCGTTTCTACGTTCCGATTCTACGGACCCCTTAGCGATTCTACGTAAAATCGCGATTTTGACAACCATGTTAAAATACACTATTTTTTTTATCTCTTTACTGGACAATGCATCAATTTACTTAAAAAAAAAAAAACCTAGAATCAAGAAAAAAGAAGAAGAAGAAGTAAGAAGCTACCAACTTTTCAATATCAAAAAGATTTTTTAATTAAAACATAATGTAAATTATATTTCAATATTTTTGTTGGCATTAATTTGACCTCGGTTTAACCCTCTTGACCCCTTCTTATTCCTAGTCAACCTCTAAGTTGGGTTTGACAACAATGCTGATACCACATAGTTGCGACTTATATATGTTTGCTAGGGATAGTGTAGTGTTAAGCAATGCATTTTATGGAAAATGATAATATGGTATGAATAATATATTATTTCCATTAATTTATTATGCTAGGCCTTAATCTATATATTAGAATGGGTAAATGTCATATATTTAGTATTTGAATTTTGTTTATATTTACAATAAACTATTTAAACTTTAAGTGTCAATTTACTATTTATGAACTTTTTGATGTCATTTATAGTATCTAAATAGGATAGTAAATTATAAAAAGAGATAAAGTTTAAGTAGTTAATTGCAAAAATGTGCAAAGTGTAGGTAAATAATTGCAAATTATATATAAAGTTCAGGTAGCAAATTGATATATTAAAATTTCAAATAGTTAATTATAAAAATAGATAAAGTTTAAGTATCAAATATGATATTTACCCTATTAAAATTTTCAAAACATTGTCCAAGCAAAAGATTGTTAGACAACACCTTAACTATCTAACTAATCCTTGCTTTGTCTAGCAAATGAAAAGGAGTGCCATTTAGCTGTATCCAACTTCCTATTAGCATGACCTAGCATTACAATAATACTAAGCTTCCAGCTTAGAGCTATTCCAAGTAATCGATTACTCATAATTACCATTTAGATGTGAGGGCTTCTAAAATTTTGTAGGTGGAACTTCCATTGAAATTTTTAGAAGTTTGAGTAAAATTGTAAACATTTTGGGTGATTTAAAGATTTAGAGTAAATTTATGGGCTTTTCTAAGATTTTAAGAATAATTAAGTAGATTTACAAAAATAAAATAAAATTCAAAATTTAAGTGGTTTTAAGAAAAATTATAGTGATTTTATGATTTTTTTTTAATGGCAAATCTCATACACATGAGTTAAGAGGAAAAAAAAAAAAAAGTGACCAAGGGAGTACTTCCCTATGCAAAGGACTTGCCCAATGAAAACAAAAGAGGCAAGACAATTACCCCAACTATATAGTCAACAATATAGTCCTATCACTTATGGTTAATTCTATAAGTAAAATAGATTATACAAATGAATGCAAACTTATCTAGCTAATAGAAAACATTGTTTTGCTCTCTCTAAATAGAATTGAGCTTACCTTAAGTTTCTTCTAACAAAGTCATGGCCCATGAGACATTGTTTCAAATGTCTCATCTAACTACATCTGTAGTTAGCCATCTTGACACAACAATCAAGTCTATTTCTTTCAAAATCTATTTAAAATTAAATAACCTATAAAATTCAAGACTCTTAACTAAAATTGCAATTGACTCAATAGATCTATGTTGAAAAGAAAATGATCTAAAACACCATATCATGTTTCCTTTTACATCCTTAAGTATGGCTCCTCCACCACATTTATCTTAACTGAAGTTACCATCCACAATTTTTTCTTGATCTCAATTTAAGTTTTTCATCCTCCACATATTCCATGTTATTTGCAACTTAACCAAGGTTGTTGGTTATGATGAAAAACTTAAAGAATTAATGGTTTGCAACTTAATAAACTAATATTTCAATAGATATGTTTCATATTGAAATAACATACTCTTTAATTTTAAACCTATCTGTAGTGAGCATCCAAATCAAACCAAATCATACATATAGATTCATCTTTAATCATTACAAGCTAAACTACAAAACTTTAGTTTAGTTAGGTTTAATTTGAAAATCTAATCCTAAATTATTATTTAAAAAATTACATAAATAACATGAAATTTCATATTGCAATTATTAAATATATTTTCAAGTCAATATGCAATTACACCACATGAAAGATTGCACAAGCCCCTATTTGCACTAGAAAGTGTTAGTAATTTCATTGATGAAGTTATTGTGTGGATTGAAACTTTAGGTTAACCTATATGCAATATATGGTCATAAAATCAATTAAAAAAACATTTCAATAAATATAAACTAAATTTTTTCCAATAATATGTTTACGATAGAAAATATTTTCTAATTACATGTAAAAATTATTCTATTTTTAAAATGGTTCAAATTCAATTTCTTAGTTTGGTTGAGCTTAGAGACATTGAACCTAACTATGCGAATATTTGAAAATTGAATTTACTCAAGAAAGGAAAAAAAAAAATACAAAGTTTGATTTGATTTACCAACGGTTCATTTTTGGTCTAAGCTCATATACCCATTTGATTTGATTTACCAATGGCTCGTTTTTGGTCTGAACTCACATACACATCTAAAGCTTACTATAGGAAGATAGTACTTTAATGTGATAATGTTACGGACACTACTTGAACTTTCAATGAAAGTTCAATTTAGTACCTCAAATTTAAATTTGCTAATTTTAGTATTCAACTAAAAGTTTTCATGTCCTTGTCACTAGCTACACTAAATCTAGTGACGAACCACATTATTCATCCATTGTTAGTGTTGGCATTCTTTTTACATAGCCTAGACTTAATAATTAAAAAAAATAAAGAAAGAAAAAATAGAAAGAACCATATGGAACTACATTTAAACAAAAATAATGCCCTTTCACCTCAAAATTAAACAAGTAGAAAACCCTAGTTTCTTGTCTTCACTTCTAATTAATTCAAAAGCCATTGTAAACCCTAGTTGAATGTTCCTAATCGAATGCGTTTGGCCTTAACGCATAAAAGACGTTGCCTAAAATTAATTGTTTTTGTAAAATCAGCAAAAATTTAGTTACGTATAACATTGAAATGATTAAAAGATTGCACTAAAAGCCTTGAAGATACCGTGCATAAGATTTTATTAAAAGAAATAATCACACATAAAGCAAATCGTGAAGAATTATTGAATAAACGATAAAATAAATTAAAATCATAGACTTAAGATAGTTGAATAAAAATTTAGAGCAAATAATCACGTTTAGGATAAATTAATTAGCTTAGTTGTAAAGTTTCATAATAAAATACTAAAATTATTAAGTTTACGTAAATTACCCAATGCAACCAATATAATTGAAATATTAAAAAGTTACGTATATATATATATATATTGGAGATGTGTGTGGAGTGAGCATTAAGCAGTAAATAAAATAAATTATATATATAACGATATAGGGCCCCCCTCACCCCACAACTCAGAAACCTCCTCATTAAAAAGAAAAAGAAAAAGTGGAAGATAGAAGATAAGGACGAGAGAGTGTGAGATGAGCAAGGAGGAAAAGAAGAAAAGAAAAAGTGAAGAAAAAAAAATCATAATTTACATACGACCTCCAAATCACAAACTGGGACCACCAACGCAATCCTCAAGGTGAGCTCTATGAAACTAAATTAATTTTGCATGGAATGAGCTCTATTTTTGAAATTTAAATATAATTTTAATATGCATATAAAAATAAGATTTATCTTAAGAAATAATTAGAATAACTAGAAATACACTAAATAAAATAATATTCGTCATGAAGAGAGTATAATAGCATGATTTTCTTGTGTTTTTAAGAGAAGAAAATTATTCTGTACCCAAAGATTACTGCAAGTAATCGGAAAATGAGAACCAGATGAGCGAGACTTCATGATGTACTGTTATTTGTGTATGATGTGAATGTTGTTACGAATATTTACATGATTTCGATTGCATTGGATTCCGCACTTCATAGGTCTTGCTTGTTGGAATGGTGGAAGTATGGTCCTATTTTTTAGGAACCACAAACCACAACTTCCACTAACTACAATTCCCATGTTCCCACTATCCACTTAATCCTAATCAACCATATTACCCACTAACCCATTAGTATGATTTTAGGAAACTTTGATGGAAAGTTTCTCTATAAATAGCTATTGGATTCAAGGTCCCAGAGCATGAAAAATTCTATAAAAACACATCACCATCTTGTGAGTTTTTTGAATGCTCTGAAGATCTTGAAGGTTCCGGGACTTGACGGTTTTGTTCCTCTCTGTATTAAGCAATGGCAAGAGGTTAGTGATTTCCCTATTTCCGCTGCATTTTCTGTGTTTGTATTTAAGTTACGGCTTTCATTTGGTATCAGAGCCGTAATTAAACCTTTGCCTTGCGATTTCGAAAAAATTAATTTTCTCCTTTTTCAATTCAATTTTAATTTAAATTGGTTTTGATAAATTTTAATCAAATTTATGATACATTTATTTGTATCAATTTTTCTGGAGAAAATTAATTTTTTAAATTAGAGTTTTATGGTGCAAATTAATTTTTTTTATTAATTTTGTACTTAATTTTACTCAATTTTCAAGTATAATAATTGAGTAATAATGTTGGATTTTATTTGCCAAAATCAAGTATTATCCCTTTTTTTTAATAAAAATTTATGACATGTTAAATTGGAAATAAAATTATTTAGTATTTTTCTTAAATAATTTTTTCTTGAAATTTAACATATCAATTTTATTTAACATTTTCACTTACAGTTTTGTGAAAAACTTTTGTGGAATTTTATTTTGTATTAAATTCTGTATTTATTTTAAATAATTTGTGTATATATAAATTTATGGTTTATATACACTAGCTTGTTAATTATTTAAAACATCGTTAATGAAATTGCATTAGGATTTTGCAATTTTAGTATTTGTTCAAGGTGCTTAAATTGGTATGTGATTGTATGTATGTTTCGAATTTATTATGCATGCAATATATTGTTCATGTTTAAGTACATTTAGAGTTATTACATGATGTTTAGCAATAGCAATTATTGTTGTCTTGTGATTAAATAATTCTAATAAATTTTGGTGTAGCCACAACAGCCTTATTTAGATTGGATTATTTATTAGAAATCACATTTAGTATTATAGACATTAAATAACTTCATAAAACATTAAGTTAAAAGTCTAAATTGAGTCAGATTAATTTTGTCTAAGGAGACATTATTGTGGGACAAATGTGACCCCTCCACGTCTTTCCTGGGAATTCGTTCGAATTCTGTCTAATGAGGCTGGATTTTAAGTGGGACCTTTTGTTTAACCTACGCGTCTTTCCTGGAAATTTATCTGATCTCAAGTGATAAAAATAATTTTGTTTGATTGAGGTTTAGCCAAAGCAGCCTCTATTGAACGAAGTTATTTATACGGTATCACATAAGAAATGTTTAGACTTTACATTTATTTTGTTTGATGATCCATAAAGCATTGAGGTATAGCCACAGCAGCCTTATTAAGGACGGATCTCATAAAGTGATTATGAAGTAAAAGAAATATAATGTCTATTATAAGGAATGAATCTTATTGAATTAAAAATTTAGCCCACAGGCAATTTTTATGTCGCTAGATTCATTATTGCATGATTTGCATTGGTAAATTATGATTTATGTTATAGTCTCAAATTAAGAATTAAGCATGTTTGTGTTTGCAGCTATGCAACCTTTGACTGATACTAAAGTAGAAATCCCTATTTTAACAAGTGAAAACTTTAAGACTTGGAGAGATAATATACTTCTTCATTTGGGGTGTTTGGACATTGACTATGCCACTATTAAGGATGAGCCACTTCTGAGTGAAGAAAGCACTTAAGCTGAGTTTGATCTTCATGAGAAATGGGAACGGTCTAACCGACTTAGTATCATGTTCATTAAGAGCAAACTCACTGCGGATGCCTGTGGCTCAGTGGATCAATATAAAAATGTCAAAGAGTTGCTAGATGCCCTTGAAAGGCAATTTAAGACTTCTAAGAAGTCTCTAGCTAGCACCCTGATTATGAAGTTCACATCTGCTAAGTTGACTTCTGTGAAAGGCGTTAGAGAACACATCAACAAAATGCGTGATTTAGCAAATTGCTTGAAGGCTCTAGAGATTGAGATGTCGGATGCTTTCTTAGTGCATTTTATTCTGACGACCCTTCCATCACAGTATGGACCTTTTAAGATCTCTTACAACACTGATGGGGTGTCGAATCCAACAAAAATAAAACCTACTCCTAGACAATTATATGATTTGCATATAGTGGTGAGTAGGGTCGAATCCACAGGGATTGGTAAAGATATTTCTATTCAAAGAGAACAATAAGAAAAAGGAAAATGGGGGGTTTGGTTTGTGAATCAAATAAAGTAAAACAAGGTAAGAAAATCAGATATTGGTAAAAGCCTAGCCAAAGGAATCAAGATGGTTTAATTCTAGGAATTGATCATCGATGCAAATGTTCTCTATTCTTGTTCTAGATAAATTGGTTATGGTTATTAACAAGCTCTAACAACCTATCTCTCCTTACTTCCTCGATAACCTCGGACAAGCGCTTTGAATTATTTCTCTTATTGATTAAACAACCCTTAGACAAGCGCTTAGGATTTAATCTATCAATAGCATTAAGATCTAGAGAGACTACCAATTCATGCCAGTAGATTATAAGATAACCTATTTAAACATGATCACACACCTCCATAACATGAATTCGATCATCTCTTTTATAACCAAACATGTTATTGCGTCACTAAGACTAGAACAATCAAACAATTACGGATTTGACGTGCTAGTTGACAATATATTAACTTGCTAATTGAGTAGAAGAGCTCTACTCATACCAATCAACAAAGATAATAATGACAAAACGATCAGAAGATATATGAATACCCGAAAGCAAAGAATAGAATAAATACAAGTCAATTAGACCTCACAATTCGTGTAGAATTAAACATCTATGACCCTTTGGCTAGAAAAGTAGCTTAGCTACTCATGTTCATCAATAAAACGAAAATAAAAGATAGAAACATAATGAACCCGGTTGCTTGCTCTGCCTCCACGTTTCCTTCTTCAAGATCCAAGATTCCCCAGATCAAAAGTTGTCATAACCCTCTAGGGTTGGCTCTATTTATATTATTAGATGGATAGCATGTGATCTTTTGCTAGCAAGATACGAAAATATCTTTCCTTTTTCAAGTAGATTTCGAGAAGTGAAGATACGTCTGCCTGGCACGCCTCACCACACGGCCGTGGGTTAAGCCGTGTCATCCTCTGTGCATATTCTTCAAGTCTTCAACCACGCCCAGTGTGAACCACGGTTAAACACATGGCCAGATTTCAAGCCGTACCTTCGCCTGTGCATAATCTTGAAGTCTTCATCCGTGTCCAGTGTGTAGCACGGTTACACCCACGACTAGATTTCAAGCCGTGTCTTCATCTGGTTGATGTTCCACACTTTCTTCTCCTTGGCACATCTATCTTCCACCACGGCTTCAAGCACGGTTTATCCCACGGGTTCCACCACGGCCGTGTCTCTCTCTGTTCAAAGTCCTCATTTTCGCCTTTTTGTCCAGTATGTAACACGGTTTTAACCTTGGCCGTGCCTCAAACCGTGCTTCCTCCGGTGGTGTAATTCCTTGTCTTGATCCAAGTTGTAGATGACTTCTCTAAAATACTTGAATTAGCATCCTTAACTCCATTTAACCTGATTTATCACGATGATAGAATTAAAGTACCATTTCCTTATGATTTCTATAAAATCAATAATAATTTAACACAATTTATACTATAAAGATTGAGTATAAAATGGCTCTATCAAATTCCCCCACACTTAAACTCTTGCTTGTCCTCAAGAAATTGCATCAAATCAATTGAGAAATCTGTCATAAATTATACAAGCTTTCTTTTCATCATTCCAAGCATCTATTCATTTGTAATTCATGACTTGTAATTTAATGTCTACTACTTCAACCAAACTGGTTTCCTGTGATCAAATTACTATGGACAAAATTCAATTGCTAATCTAAACAAAACAAACTTTAATCCTCATGTTTAGCAAAAGAATTTTTATTCCAAAAGTAAATACTTAATCCACTAAGGAAAAACACCCAATTAAACTTCATTGGACATTAGCAAACATATAATCCTTGCAACATAAAGTAAAAGCATATAGTATAAGCTCTTTGCTAGATATTCTCCCTTTTATACATCTTTGTTTTATTCAATGAATGTTCACATTCATGTTCTTTTGATTTATTCAAGCATCTATTTTGACGGGTTTTTTGCCCGCTTCTTTTCATGAACTTTTCCTTTTTCGCCCTTATCGTTATAGTGAGTTCATTGAGTCGGCAACATCCCGAGCTCATCACTCAAGTGACCGGGTTTTGAGATACCCCTACGGACTCTTCCTCACTCTAACATTCAAGTTTGAATACTCTTAACTCAATTAGTTGAATCATTGGAGTAATGGCTATGCTTGATTTTTTTTTTTTCGCTAAGTGTTATGATTGCTTTACAAACCACTTCAAAGAGTATACAGTAGCTAATATAACCTAGAAGTAAACTTGTTTATTTTTCACTTAGGGACTCGACTTACTCTTAGACTTCCAATTCTAAAGCTAAATACAAAGTAAATTTGTTTCTTAAAGATTTCACTACTTAATTTTAACCATGTATTCTAATCACAGCAGTGCGTGAGTAAAACATTTGAACAAGTCAATTTCACATTTTGTAGATGCTTATTACAACATTTAGTATAATCTCTAGATTTCATGATAATTTTGAAAAAATTTGGCTTAAAATTGCTTAAGGACAAACATTCAAAGTATGGATCAATTCTCTATTCTCTATAATTTATTATCCTCTCCCCCACACTTAGCTTGAACAGTGTCCTCACTGTTCCTAATTTAGCACAATTGAAAAGGAATTAACAACTCAAGGAACATTAGAGAATAAGAAAAAGGAAATACTGGTACTTCCCTGGTATTGGAGTTTTCCCTTTAAGCTTTGGAAAGTGTCATCTGATGATGTGTATCCTTGCTACAGCTGATCCAAAGAGTTCAAAACTACACTAAAATCAAAACAAACTAAACTAAAACAAAACAAAACTAAAACAAACCAAAACTAATGCAAAACAAAACTTTTTTTTTTTTTTTGTACATAGGTTGCCTCCCATGAAGCACCTTTCTTTAACGTCTTTGGCTAGACGTTCCTGTCATCAATCACAATACTCGGGGTGAGTTAAACTGGTTTCTTCAATATTACATACTTGAAATCCTTCATAAAAAGGTTTCAAGCGATGACCATTGACTTTGAAGGTCTTACCAGTTTCAAGGCTTGCGATCACAACTACACCATGGGAAAATATGTTAGTGATAACAAAAGGGCCAATCCACCGTGATTGTAGTTTGCCAGGAAACAATTTCAATCGAGAATGGTAAAGTAATACTTTTTGACCTACAGAAAAATTCTTTCGGGAAATTATTTGATCATGAAAATCCTTGTTTTTTTCCTTGTAGATTTTAATACTCTCATAAGCTTCTCTTCGAATCTCCTCAAGTTCTTGTAATTGAAGTTTTCTGTGTTCACCCGCCTCATCCATTCGCATGTTACATTGTTTTACAGCCCAATACGCCTTATGTTCCAGCTCCACAGGGAGATGACAGGGTTTGCCAAATATTAAACGGTACGGAGACATACCTATAGGGGTCTTGTAAGCTGTCTGGTAGGCTCATAATGCATCCTCAAGTCTTGTGCTCCAGTCCTTCCTGCTTGGATTGACGGTTTTTTCCAGAATAGACTTGATTTCTCGATTTGAGACTTCTGCCAATCCATTGGTTTGAGGGTGGTATGCGGTGGAAGTGCAATGAGTGACCCTGTATTTTTTTAGTAGAGTTTCCACTATCCTATTACAAAAGTGTGTGCCACGATCACTGATAAGAGCCTTTGGTGTCCCGAACCTAGCAAAAATATGAGATTTAACAAAATCCACAACAACTTTAGCATCATTAGTTCGAGTCACTTTGGCTTCCACCCATTTCGAAACATAATCCACAGCAAGAAGGATATAAACATTACCGAAGGAAGGAGGAAAAGGACCCATGAAGTTAATACCCCATATATCAAATATTTCACAAGCAAGAATAGGGGTAAGTGGCATTTGATCTCTACGTCCTAAGTTCCCAATCTTTTGACATCGTTCACAAGACTTACAAAACATAAAAGAGTCACGAAACAATGTAGGCCAAAACAAACCACAACCTAATACCTTTTGAGCTGTCCTCTTAGGGCCAAAATGTCCACCACATGCATATGAGTGACAAAATTGCAAGACAGAAGGAATATCGTCTTGAGAAATACACCTTCTAATGATTTGATTAGCACAATGTTTCCACAAATATGGGTCATCCCATACATAATACTTAGCATCACTTTTAATTTTATCTTTTTGAGCCCTAGACAAATCACTTGGTAGTGTCTTAGTAACCAAATAATTGACAATATCAGCATACCACGGAATTGTCTTTTGAATAGAAAAGAGATACTCATCTGGAAAATCATCTTGTATTTGTGTGGACCCTTCACTGATAGGAATTCGACTGAGGTGGTCGGCAACTAAGTTTTCTGAGCCTTTCCTATCACGTATCTCCAGATCGAACTCTTGTAAGAGGAGTATCCATCGAATAAGTCTTGGTTTCGCCTCCTTCTTCACGAGCAGGTATTTAAGAGCTGCATGATCAGAGTAAACAATTACCTTAGTACCAAGTAAATATGATCTGAATTTTTCTAATGCAAAAACAACAGCCAAGAGTTCTTTTTCCGTTGTGGAATAGTTGCATTGAGCATTATCCAAAGTTCTGGAAGCATAATAAATGGCATGAGAAGCTCTCCCAACTCTTTGGCCAAGAACTGCTCCAACTGGATAGTTGCTCGCATCACACATGATTTCAAAGGGAAGGGTCCAGTCGAGTGGTTGGATGATTGGAGCAGAAGTTAACTTGTCCCTCAATGTGTCAAAAGCGTTCTTGCAGGCCTCATCGAACTCAAATGTCACTTCTTTTTGTAGCAATCGACATAAGGGTTGAGTGATCTTGGAGAAATCCTTGATGAAGCGTCGATAGAATCCTGCACTCCCAAGAAAAGACCGAATTTCCCGTACACTGACAGGGTAAGGTAAAGATTTAATCAGTTCTACCTTAGCTTTATCGACTTCAAGCCCCTTAGAAGATACTATATGGCCTAAAATGAGACTTTGTTCAACCATAAAGTGACATTTTTCATAATTCAGCACTAGATTCTTATCTATACATCTTTGAAGCACTTTTGTAAGGTTAGTCAAACATAAATCAAAAGAATTACCATAAACGGTAAAGTCATCCATGAAAATTTCTATAATATTCTCCACATAATCTGAAAATATACTAACCATACATCTTTGGAATGTGGCTGGGGCATTGCAGAGCCCAAAAGGCATCCTTCGATACGCAAAAGTACCGAATGGACAAGTGAAAGTGGTCTTCTCTTGATCTTCCGGTGCCACTGGAATTTGATGAAAACCTGAATAACCATCAAGACAACAATAGTGAGAATGGCCAGCCAAACGTTCAAGCATCTGATCAAGAAAAGGAAGAGGGAAGTGGTCCTTCCGAGTTGACGCGTTTAACTTCCTGTAATCAACACAAACCCTCCATCCATTCTGAACCCGAGTAAGAATTAACTCACCATCAGAGTTTTCAATCACAGTTAAGCCTGTTTTCTTTGGAACAACTTGGATCAGACTTACCCATTTGCTGTCGGAAATTGGATAGATCATACCTGCATCAAGAAGTTTCAAGATCTCTTTCTTAACTACCTCCATCATAGGTGGATTCAAACGACGCTGAACTTCTCTTGAAGGTTTGCAATTATCTTCCATCAAAATCTTGTGCATGCAGGTGGAGGGGCTTAGTCCTTTGATATCAGCTATGGACCATCCAATGGCTTCTTTGTACTCTCTCAACACCCGAATCAACTTTTCTTCTTCTAAAGTACTTAGCTTGTTGGAGACTATCACAGCAAGAGTCTCCTTTTCTCCTAAGAAAATATATTTTAGATGTTCGGGTAGGGGTTTTAATTCTAGCTTCGGTGCCTACACAATAGAAGGAAGAAGTTTTGTGTTAGAAGGGGGTAAATGAATGTAGGACACATCATACCTGATAGGTTTTAATGATTCCAACTCCCAAATCTTGTCCTGCAAATCAGAGGATATTACAAACTTCTCCTTAAGAGTTGTCAATGCATGAATCGTAAGACTCTTATTAAGTACAACTTTCAACTCATCATCATCTATCAAATCAAATGTAGTCTGTGTTAATGGGTCAATAACATCAACAACAAAAACGGGTGAGATGTCACTAGGATATTTCATGGCATCATAAATGTTAAATTTAATCACTTCACCATCAAATTCCATAGTGAGGTTACCATCATGTACATCGATTTTTGTTCTAGATGTCTTAAGAAATGGTCTCCCTAATAATATCATCGATGAATTACGAGAATCATCATTTTCCATGTCAAGCACGTAAAAATCTGCGGGGAAAACCAAACCATTAACTTGTACTAAAACATCTTCTAGAACTCCCTCAGGATAAACATTGGACCTATCAGCAAGTTGAACAATAACGCCTGTTTCCTTTAGGGGGCCAACATTTAAACATTGATAAATAGACAAAGGCATAACATTGATTGAAGTGCCTAAATCACACATAGCTTTAGTGATTCCAAGGTTACCTATTTTGCAAGGAATAGTAAACATACCTGGATCCTTACATTTAGGAGGAAGCTTCTTTTGAAGAATAGCTGAAACATTCTCACCTACACTAATCTTTTCATTACCTTTCAGCTTTCTTTTGTTAGTGCACAATTCTTTTAGAAATTTAGCATAACGAGGTACTTGCTTAATAGCATCCAACAAGGGAATGTTTACCTCAACTTTGCGAAAAGTGTCAAGAACCTCTTTTTCTTCAGCTTCATTCTTGGATTTTGCTAGTCTGGAAGGGAAAGGAGGTGCTGTTGTCATGACCTTTGGTGGTTCAATGAGGGGTCCTTTGATCTGATTGTTCTGCTGGCTTGGAGTTGGAGTTTCTTTCTCAGTCTCTACCTCAGGATTAGTTCGGTGATTCTCCTCATTTGATCCCTGCAATTTCGTTCCACTTCTCATGTTAATTGCATTAGCACTTTGCTTTGGATTTGTGACGGTTTGAGAAGGTAACTTACCTTGAGTTTCCAACCTATTTAGAGAAGAAGCAAGTTGACTTACCTGATTTTCCAAGTTGTGGATGCTCTGCTTTGTCTCATCCTGAAATTGTTTTGTATTAACGGCAAGTGATTTAACAATTTCCTCAAGGGACATACCTGAAGGGGAAGGAGCCTGTGATACTTGGTTTGATGGCTTGGGTTGGAATTGTTGGAAGTTTTGTGGTTTATTGCCATATCTGAAGTTAGGGTGATCCCTCCATCCGGGATTGTAAGTGTTTGAATATGGATCATATTTCCTTTGTGGCTGTCCTGGGAATCCGCCTACAACATTGGCGTGTTCATGGTTGTCATCTTGCAATGTGGGACACATGTCGGTCGGATGACTAGGAGCAGCACAAATTCCACAAGCTTTCACCTATTGGGTATTTCCAAGAGCTAGCTGCTGCACAAGGGAGGTAAGATTAGAAATTTGATATTCAAGGTTAGACACACTTACCTCATTTACCTTCCTTGAAGACATATCGTGCCTATACCCAAATTGTTGTGAATTAGCAGCCATAATGGAGATCAATTCCCTAGCTTGACCAGGGGTTTTGTTTACTATGGCGCCTCCACTTGCAGCATCCATCATCTTCCTCTCCATCGGAAGTAGGCCTTCGTAGAGATATTGGATGAGGAGTTGTTCGGATATCCCATGTTGTGGGCAGCTTGCACACAGTTGCTTGAACCTTTCCCAATACTCATGAAGAGTCTCGGTGTCCCTTTGTTTTATACCACAAATTTCTTTTCTTATACCAGCGGCTCTGGATGCGGGGAAGAATTTGTCCAAGAAGAGTCTCACCATATCTATCCAAGTGGTGATAGAACCTGGAGGCAAATAAAACAACCAATCTTTAGCTTTAGTACTTAAAGAAAATGGAAAAGCACGTAGCTTGATTTGATCGTCGGTTATTCCTTGCGGCCTCATACTATAACACACTATATGAAACTCTTTCAAATGCTTGTGAGGATCTTCATTCTCAAGACCATGAAATGTAGGTAGCAGATGTATCAACCCAGATTTCAATTCGAATTCCACGGCTAGTTCGGGATAGTGAATACAAAGTGGTTGTTGATTCACATTCGGTGCAGCCAACTCCCTTAAGGTTCTCTCGAGATTTGCCATGTCGTCCTCTTTTTCAGAATCAAGGGATGAATCAGACAAGTCCGATACTAAGTTCGGTCCGGGGGATGATCTAGCTTCTCGTTGCAGCCTCTTTAGAGTCTTCTCAATCTCCGGATTATAAGTTAGTTCACCTGTCTGAGAAGAACGAGTCATACAAGAATAGAAATAAATTTGACACCAATCCTCGGCAACGGCGCCAAAATTTGATGGGGTGTCGAATCCAACAAAAATAAAACCTACTCCTAGACAATTATATGATTTGCATATAGTGGTGAGTAGGGTCGAATCCACAGGGATTGGTAAAGATATTTCTATTCAAAGAGAACAATAAGAAAAAGGAAAATGGGGGGGTTTGGTTTGTGAATCAAATAAAGTAAAACAAGGTAAGAAAATCAGATATTGGTAAAAGCCTAGCCAAAGGAATCAAGATGGTTTAATTCTAGGAATTGATCATCGATGCAAATGTTCTCTATTCTTGTTCTAGATAAATTGGTTATGGTTATTAACAAGCTCTAACAACCTATCTCTCCTTACTTCCTCGATAACCTCGGACAAGCGCTTTGAATTATTTCTCTTATTGATTAAACAATCCTTAGACAAGCGCTTAGGATTTAATCTATCAATAGCATTAAGATCTAGAGAGACTACCAATTCATGCCAGTAGATTATAAGATAACCTATTTAAACATGATCACACACCTCCATAACATGAATTCGATCATCTCTTTTATAACCAAACATGTTATTGCGTCACTAAGACTAGAACAATCAAACAATTACGGATTTGACGTGCTAGTTGACAATATATTAACTTGCTAATTGAGTAGAAGAGCTCTACTCATACCAATCAACAAAGATAATAATGACAAAACGATCAGAAGATATATGAATACTCGAAAGCAAAGAATAGAATAAATACAAGTCAATTAGACCTCACAATTCGTGTAGAATTAAACATCTATGACCCTTTGGCTAGAAAAGTAGCTTAGCTACTCATGTTCATCAATAAAACGAAAATAAAAGATAGAAACATAATGAACCCGGTTGCTTGCTCTGCCTCCACGTTTCCTTCTTCAAGATCCAAGATTCCCCAGATCAAAAGTTGTCATAACCCTCTAGGGTTGGCTCTATTTATACTATTAGATGGATAGCATGTGATCTTTTGCTAGCAAGATACGAAAATATCTTTCCTTTTTCAAGTAGATTTCGAGAAGTGAAGATACGTCTGCCTGGCACGCCTCACCACACGGCCGTGGGTTAAGCCGTGTCATCCTCTGTGCATATTCTTCAAGTCTTCAACCGCGCCCAGTGTGAACCACGGTTAAACACATGGCCAGATTTCAAGCCGTGCCTTCGTCTGTGCATAATCTTCAAGTCTTCATCCGTGTCCAGTGTGTAGCACGGTTACACCCACGGCTAGATTTCAAGCCGTGTCTTCATCTGGTTGATGTTCCACACTTTCTTCTCCTTGGCACATCTATCTTCCACCACGGCTTCAAGCACGGTTTATCCCACGGGTTCCACCACGGCCGTGTCTCTCTCTGTTCAAAGTCCTCATTTTCGCCTTCTTGTCCAGTATGTAACACGATTTTAACCTTGGTCGTGCCTCAAACCGTGCTTCCTCCGGTGGTGTAATTCCTTGTCTTGATCCAAGTTGTAGATGACTTCTCTAAAATACTTGAATTAGCATCCTTAACTCCATTTAACCTGATTTATCACGATGATAGAATTAAAGTACCATTTCCTTATGATTTCTATAAAATCAATAATAATTTAACACAATTTATACTATAAAGATTGAGTATAAAATGGCTCTATCAAACACACATAAGGACAAATGGACAATAGATGATCTATTGACCATGTGTGAAGAAGAGGAAGCCCGATTAACTTTGGAGATGGGAGAAAATGCAATGATGGTTACTCAAGGAAAGAAAACCGGCAAAGTCAAAGGAAAAGGGAAGGATAAAATCCAACCCAATGCTGACATCAAGAAAGAGTCCAAGTGTTTTTTCTGTAAAAAGAAGGGACACATAAAGAAAGACTGTGTCAAGCATAAAAATTGGCTTGAAAAGAAAGGTAACTTAGTCTCATATGTTTGTTTTGAGTCTAACATGGTTGATGTGAATTGTAACACATGGTGGATTGATTCTGGATCTACGATCCATATTTCCAATTCCATGCAGGGTATACAAAACCTGCGGAAACCAGTGGGAGCTGAGCGATTTATCTATTCTGGAAACAAGATAGAATCGCATGTGGAAGCTATTGGGACATGCATATTAGTACTTAAGAGTGGCTTTAATTTAATTCTTGAAAAGACCTTTTATGTTCCTAGTTTTTCTAGGAATTTGATTTCAGTTTCAAAACTTGTACCTTCGGAATTTACTTTTAACTTTTCAAACAATGGTTTTGATTTATTTTATAAATCCAATCATATTGGTGATGGTTCTTCAGTGGATGGTCTTTATTTATTAAGTTTACATAATAATGCTACTCATGATGTTATGCATGTACAAGCTGGTACTAAACGATGTGTTATGAATGAGGATTCTTTTACCTTATGGCACCGTAGATTAGGTCATATCTCTATAGAGAGAGTTAAAAGATTGGTGAATGATGGTATACTTAGTCATTTAGATTTCACTGATTTTGGTACTTGTATAGACTGCATAAAGGGAAAGCAGACTAACAAGTCAAAGAAAGGTGCCAAAAGGAGTTCGGCCATATTAGAAATTATCCATTCTGATATTTGTTGTCCAGATATGGATAATCAAGTTCAGAAATACTTTATCACATTTATAGATGATTACTCACGATACATGTATCTCTACATGCTTCATCATAAAAGTGAAGCGTTGGAAGCCTTTAAGGTTTTCAAAGCTGAAGTAGAGAAACAATGCGGTAAGCAAATCAAGATTGTGAGAACGGATAGAGGTGGTGAGTATTATGGTAGATACACTGAAGATGGACAAGCACCAGGTCCTTTTGCTAAGTTTCTTCAAGATAACGGTATAGTTGCCCAATACACCATGTCAGGTTCACCTGATCAGAATGGTGTTGCGGAAAGAAGAAACCGAACATTAATGGAAATGGTGCGAAGTATGTTTAGTGGCTCTAAACTGCCTAAATCCTTATGGATTGAAGCATTAAAGACGGCTGTGTATATATTAAACAGAGTTCCAACCAAGGCTGTTTCTAAAACACCATTTGAGTTGTTCAAAGGTTGGAAACCGAGTTTGCGTCATATGCGTGTATGGGGATGCCCGTCTGAAGTTAGAGTTTACAACCCACAAGAAAAGAAACTGGATCCTCGGACTATAAGTGGGTATTTCATTGGATATGTCGAAAAGTCCAAAGGATACAAATTTTATTGTCCATCTCACACTACTAGGATTGTGGAATCAAGAAATGCAAAATTTCTTGAATATGACTCAATAAGTGGGAGTGATCTATCTCAAGACATAGTTCATGAGCAAGATCTACCTTCCACATCAGGTGAGAGATTGGTTGTTGTTCACAACACTCCTCGAGTTCAAATAGGTGTTGAACAACTAATCAATGAAAATCCACAAATTGCTGAGGAAATCATAGTAGATCAAAATCAAGAAATGATTGAGCAACATGATCCACAAGAAAATGTTGTCCTAATTTTAAGGAGATCTACTAGAGAAAGGAGATCAGCAATCCCTAGTGATTATATTGTGTATTTACAAGAATCTGAGTACAATATTGGAGCTGAAAATGATCCTGAGTCTTTCAAGGAAGCTATGAATTGTGATGAGTCAAATTTATGGTATAATGCTATGTTAGATGAGATGAATTCTATGAAGAGTAATGAAGTCTGGGATCTTGTCCCGTTGCCAACGGTGTAAAAGCCATAGGTAATAAATGGGTCTTTAAAACTAAAAGAGACTCATTGGGCAACATTGAAAGATATAAGGCTAGACTTGTTGCTAAAGGGTTCACTCAACGTGAAGGAATTGATTACACAGAGACCTTCAGTCCTGTATCCAGGAAAGACTCCTTACGCATAATATTAGCATTAGTAGCTCAATTTGATCTTGAGTTACAACAAATGGATGTGAAAACAGCTTTCCTAAATGGTAATCTAGAGGAAGAGGTTTATATGAAACTACCTGAAGGATTTTCCTCTAGTGATGGTGATCACTTGGTTTGCAAGCTAAAGAAATCCATTTATGGATTAAAACAAGCCTCCCGTCAATGGTATTTAAAATTTCATGATGTTATCTCTTCATTTGGTTTCGTTGAGAATATCATGGATCAATGTATATACAAAAAGGTTAGTGGGAGTAAGATTTGTTTTCTTATCCTATATGTGGATGATATCCTACTTGCATCAAATGATAAGGGTATGTTACATGAGGTGAAACAATTTCTTTCTAAAAATTTTGATATGAAGGATATGGGTGATGCATCTCATGTCATTGGGATTAAGATTCATCGAGATAGACATAGAGGAATCTTAGGTCTATCTCAAGAAACATATATTAACAAAATTTTAGAAAGATTTCGGATGAAAAATTGTTCACCTAGCGTTGCTCCTATCATGAAGGGTGATAAGCTCCATTTGGACCAATGCCTTAAAAACGAGTTTGAAAGAGAGCAAATGAAGAACATTCCTTATGCTTCAGCTGTTTGAAGCTTAATGTATGCTCAGGTTTGTACTAAACCTGACATTGCATTTGCTGTTGGAATGTTAGGAAGATATTAGTCAAATCCGAGACTTGACCACTGGAAAGCTGCAAAGAAAGTCTTGAGATATCTTCAAGGGACAAAAGATTACATGCTTATGTACAAACGGTCAGATGATTTGGAAGTAATTGGCTACTCTGATTCAGACTTCGCCGGATGTGTTGATTCTCGAAAATCAACATCAGGTTACATTTTCATGTTAGCCGGTGGAGCCATTTCATGGAGAAGTGCCAAGCAGACTTTAACTGCTACTTCTACTATGGAAGCTGAGTTCGTTTCGAGTTTTGAGGCTACCTCACAAGGTGTATGGTTGAAGAGTTTCATCGAAGGGCTTAGACTTGTGGATTCTATATCTAAGCCACTGAGGATGTATTGTGACAATTTAGCTGCAGTCTTTATGGCTAAAAATAATAAGAGTGGAAGTCGAAGCAAACATATCGACATAAAATATTTGGCCATAAGGGAACGTGTTAAAGATAAGAAAGTGGTCATTCAGTATATTAACACAGAGCTGATGTTAGCCGATCCTTTGACTAAAGGCATGCCACCACAAAGATTTAAGGATCATGTTGTCAGTATGAGACTTGGTTCCATTATGTGTTAGTGAAACTCTATAGAGTAGATATTTCTCATATTTGTTGTGCACATTTTGTTTATTTAGAGAAATATCAATAAAGTTTGGACCTAGAATAAACGTTGGGTTTATTCATTAAGCTGTTGGGAAAGAGGTTTGAAAACTTGATACATTGTAATACATGGAAGATACTACTCGAGTAATAAAGGGAAAATATCGCCATGATTCGTGTATTGTGTTTTCTTAAAGTCTAAGGATTTGTGGTATTAAAGTAAAATATACAGACCAAGTGGGAGAATGTTGGAATGGTGGAAGTATGGTCCTATTTTTTAGGAACCACAAACCACAACTTCCACTAACTACAATTCCCATGTTCCCACTATCCACTTAATCCTAATCAACCATATTACCCACTAACCCATTGGCATGATTTTAGGAAACTTTGATAGAAAGTTTCTCTATAAATAGCTATTGGATTCAAGGTCCCAGAGCATGAAAAATTCTATAAAAACACATCACCATCTTGTGAGTTTTTTGAATGCTCTGAAGATCTTGAAGGTTCCGGGACTTGACGGTTTTGTTCCTCTCCGTATTAAGCAATGGCAAGAGGTTAGTGATTTCCCTATTTTCGCTGCATTTTCTGTGTTTGTATTTAAGTTACGGCTTTCATTGCTTATATATATATACTTGAATGTGTGCTGGCTTGTGTACGAAGGAATGGATTGGGCTAGATGTATAAGTTTGAATGGATAGATTGAAATTATGTGTGAGCATGTGTATTAGTATATATCTAACATATGTAGAACAGAGCTCACGTGGGATGGGAAATTAATGCCATGTTGGAAGAAAATATATGAGTGGAATTTGTGGCTTGTCTATGTGTTGTGTGGGTGCCAAATTGGTGTGTAAAGTGTGTAGAAAAGGAACATGTTGCCTGAGGGTTGAGCGAGACGTGAGCGTGGGTGGGGTGAGTAAGTTATGCACTGTCGTTGTAGCCTCCCCTGTTAGTGCTGTGCGAGAATCAACTGGGACATGCAGCTGTGGCGTGAGCATATGTGTGTGCGTTACAACGTGTAGGGGAAATGGCCGGAGGGAAGTGAGGGTGTTGTAGCGTGCAAGGGAGTGCATCCAGCAGGGAAGAGTGTGTGTGTAATTAGCGTGGTGTGCTCTCTGGAAGAAAGTCCTTGGGGGTGCGCTAGTGTGCGTGTGTGTAGGGGAGAGGGGTTCTAGCTATGTGCCGGCGTGGAGTAAGACGAGAAGGAATTCCAGCGAGGGAAATTGGCGTGAGAAACCGGTGAGGAATCGAAGGAGTTGGTTAACGAGGAGAGTGCGATGTGGAGAAGAAGGAAGGCAGGCCACTGGTAGAAAGAGATTATATATATATATATAGAAGTATAGGAGAAGAAGAAGCTTATATGTAGAGGAAAATTAAATTATAATTATACATATACATATGGGAGCTACGTATAGCTAAGGAAATAGTCATTATAAACATATATAATATATGTCGAGTCTAATTTAAAAATTTTATATTATTTTCCTAATTCAATTCATATTAGATTTTATGCTCATATAATATAAATGCTTGACTTGAAATAAGAATTTCATTATTTATTTAGAGTTGTTATCCAACTGAAGTTAGGAAAAATTACTGAATTAGAATTAATTAAGTAGATTAATTCTAATCTAAACAACCAATCAACGAAATCTCTCTCTCTCTTTTTTTTTTAGAAAAAGAAGAAAGAAAAACCAAAGATTATCGACTCGGGGTAGTCCTATTAAAACTCTAAAGTTACCACCTCAGCATAGAAAGAAAATACTAGAAAGAATGATACAACTATTATACTAATAATGATTTAAAAATATTTTTATTTTTATTTTTTAGACTTGCCCCATAAGGGTACCTATGTACCCATTATTTAAGATCAAATAGGTTGTCATAAAACTTTAGTGGATTATTTAATCTTAATTATGAAAACGTGCTAAGTTTACGTTTATTATCATTTAAATTTATTTAAAAAAAAAATCTAAGCATATGGCTTTATTTATTAATTTATCAAAAACCTTTTTTTAAAATCACTAATTATCATTCATTTATTTAAAATTTTTTTCTAGGTGCTAAAATATATATATTTTATTCATTAGTTTTTATTACTAATTTTATCTTTTTTTTTTACTATTATTATTATTATTCTTTATTAAAAACTAATACTAATATAATAAATAAAAAAATGGTGAAATTTAACTAACTTGGATGCGAGTCGGACAACAATGGGTTAGGTCGGGCTAAATAAAATTTGGATCAGATTGATCGGAGCTCCTCGACTACGACATTTTGGTGGCTATTAACGACGATCGATAGGTGAATTCCTAGGTTTTCAAGGGTGAGAAACTAAATGGTGGTGTTAGCTTTTGTCGAAAACCACCCTAAGTGGCGATTCGGTTGACTACGACAATGGAGATTTAGAGAGAGAGAGAGAGAGCTTCGGTGAACGTTTTCTCTTTGTATTCTCCTTCCTTTTCTTCTTCTTCTTCTTCTTTTGATCTCCCCTTCCATTTGCAAGATCGAGTCTTATTTATAAACTCCAAAAACTGAGCTTGATAAGCTTAGATCTTCCTCGCCGTTGAGACCTATCTCCATCTTTTTTTTGTTTTTTTAGATTTGAGTTAATCATTTTTTTTTGTTAAGATTTGTACTAATTTGATGATATTTATCTTCTTTTGGCTAAAGATTTGTTGGATTTGCATTAAAAATTCGATTTGAAACGGCCGGTTTCCGTTCTCCTCGCTCTTCGTTGTTCTCGGCCAGAGGTTGAAGACGAGCATACGCCAGGCGCATGCCCTCAAGTCGTCCAATCAGCTGCTGCCATGTGGCAACTTGGATGAAAAAAAACAAAACGGCATAAAGTGCCTCTTATGAGACTCGAACCCACAACCTCAAGCTTCCACATGCATACCTGAGTGCACACACGGACCAGCTGGGCTGGTCCAATTCTCATTTTTTTATTGCATGCAAATTATATATTAACTTATCAGTTTTGCTAATTTTTTTGTTATTTTGAAATTCATAATTTAATTTAAAAACCCAAATGTCTTTTATTATTATTGCTATCCTTATTTTTATTTTCTAAAAATAAAAATAATAATAAATGGGAGACAAAAATGGTGTGTTTATAATATAATACATGATAATTAAAGTATATATATATATAACTGTATAGCAATAATAATAATGATACTAATAATAGTGATAATAGAAGTAATAAGTAACTTGATAGTTATCGAAAGGACGTATATATATAAATATAGATGTTTATGAATCCATGGGTTAGACGTAAGAGAAATAGATGATGTTGTGTGATTTATCTTTTTCGTTAGTGTGAGTGTTAATTTATGATTGTAATTGAATGATTATATTTCATATTTGTCTTTGATGTGATTGGACCTTGTGTATATCTGATTTTTGTGTGATCACCCAAAATATTAAATTAATTATGTTGACTTAAATAAAAATTAATATGCATTGCACGAGATATTGCATGATTAAAGGCCATTACTGCTATAGGGCACATCAGAAGTAATTGGAGGATTACTGTTCCACTAAGTGTGAACTAAGTGATTAAGGGATTATCATGCCTTGACGGTTTCAAGTTTGGTCTATCTTTGAGAGTGTAAATTTATAACATTAATATTGTATAGTAGTAAGGGATAATATGTAATCAAGAAATAAGGCGAATCGATTAAGTGTGAGACTTGGGCACTAATGGTATGATTCGAATCCTTAACCTAAGGTCAAGGGGGATGCAAACCCTAGACTTCAAGCTAGTTACCGAAAGACCGTGTATGATGTTGCATTCATATGGTTGTTTATGCATAACATATGTTTTGAAAAATTGTTTCAAATTGATTGTATTTATAAATAGTATTGAGAGATTGCACTCCTATCTCACTAGGCTATTAGCTTACCTTCCTAAAGATTTTGCCTTATAGGACATGATTATATAAATTTCCTTAAAGGATATCGTATCATTGTAAGTATAATCTCCTCAAACTTAGGGAACATCGGTAAGATAAAGAGATAGTGAGAATATTGTATTTAACTTGATAGACATTGAGATTTAGAGGGTTATAAATATCTAATATGATTTCAAGAAGTTTTAGTGGTATCTATATATATGGGACTCAAACAAGGCCCTCTTTAAGACATATATAATTGAATATGGAATGGGTTTTGTTTGAGATGAAAGAATGCTAAAGGCATTCGAATTGTTAGTTATTATGTTTGTACAGGTTGAACTATATTGATTTGAGATGCTTCATGATTACATAGTAGAGGTTGAGCAGTCATGACGGGTTGTCATGAATGGAGTACCTTGTGAGGCGTGACGGATTTAACACTTAAATTGCAAACAAATGATGGGTTCTTCATCTCACTCTAGTGTCTAATCACTTGTTGCATCTCGCATGTGATAAGAGAGTGTTACTTTTTGTAATTGTGGCTTAAAGGCAAGGATTTCAATAGCAAAGACCCAAGCTAATGCAGGTCGAAAGTTCTATGGATGTCTTAGATTTAATAAGTAATGCCTTTTATTATTTTATTCTAATTTATAAGAGTAGAATTGGAATAAAATGATACAGAAGGATTTGATTAGATGGAAAAATGCACAACAAGGTTCTAATTTATGCTATTTCTATAATGCATGCTATAGAAGAAAAGGTTGGAATGTAAGACCTGTTTGCATTGCAAAATTTATTGTGAGTAGTTTTTATAAGTGATAGGGAAGCTGAATTATCTTGTTCAATATTTCTCAATACTATATGGTACAAAATAATTGTGTGCAAATGCAGGATGATGGGTGTAATTTCTTTAAGTGGGTAGTAGAGGATAGTGATATGGGCATGGATTAGATGTTTTTTTCCCAAGAGAACATGATATTAAAGCTTATCAAAGATGCAAGAGCCAATCAACTATAATTGCAAAAAGAAAATGATGTGCTCAAGAAGAAACTAAAAGATGTGAAAGCTATGAATTTAAAGTTGAAGAGTGTAATTTGAATGTACAAATGCTTGTTAGTGGTTTCTTAGGGGTTTGCTCTATTGTATTGGGTCATATCATAGTAGATTATTGTTAGTGGTTTTATTTTTCTTGAATATTCTTATAAGGTAGGTAATGGGTGGTAATTGGAACTAGCATAATTATTTTTCTAAATTTTTAGACATGCACGTGGAGTGTATCTTTGAGTCCACTTCTCACTCTCCTTCTCGTTTACTATCCAAGCTATTATCGCCTTACGAATGCATAGATATAATTGACATGTGCCTAACCTTAAGTATAGTGGAGTTAAGGTCTTGGACATGTGATTGTTGACAACATCACATTTTGTATCCATATGAAAGAATGCCTTAGACTAATGCTTTAGGGGTATCCTCATAAGATCCAAACTTACCTCAAGCTTTAATTCAGTTATCCATGTAACTATCTCATCTAAGTCAATAGTTGTTGTGGCTTTGCAAGCAGCCCAAAATAGCCTTTGCAACCTAGTACCCTTATGTTTTATTATCCAATCGGTAAAAAGAAAAAAAAAATGTCTGCATAGTAGCAATGCTCCACAAGAGGAAATTTCTCCTTAAGAGCCTATGTCAAGCCTTGAAAACAAACAATTTAATAGTTAATATTACTCATTATATATGTTTACTTTAAAACAAGTTAAAAAGGAAGGACCTTTTGCTAACATTTTGCATGTCACTAATGATTGTGAAAGTCGACGTGCCAATACCAACTAAAGATGATAGCTAGTCCAGACTATCCATATTTTCACCTTTAATATAAACCTAAGCGACATGATGCACATGGTCATTAGCATCCCTACAAAAGCTCTCCTTTTAAGTCACCTTTAAGGAAACAACCATCTAGGCCTAATATTGGCCTACAAGTAACTAAAAAACCCATCCTACAACCTTTAAAGGAGACAAACAAATGCTTAAACTATAGGGGTTGATTCAAGGCAAGCCTTAAAGCAACAACATCACATATGCTCCCGTGTTTATCACCTCTAGCCTCACGAATTTCATATGCATAGTCCCAAACTTGTGTGATCTCATACTCATACCTCCCCTAATCACTCACATAGCCAATCCTTAGCATGCTTACATTGGCTATAGGTTACATCAACTCTCATTTCTTCTCTAACAAGTTCCTTCATATCACATGCTTTGATGTTAGGAGTCAGCCTCAATTTAGATAAGAAATGCTTTGTAAGGACCTTATATGTCACTCTCTTATAATCAAAGGATAGACTACAATATTCACTATGCCACTCTTGAATATTTTCACCACAAACTCTTTAGATTGACTCTCATATGATGCAAAAATAGCAAACTCATACTTTTTATTGTTGCACTTGAGGTGTGTTCTTCTCTTATCATTTAATGTCATTTTTAAGGGGTCAATGATGGTGTATTAAATACTTATTCATGGCCTCTTTGAATTGTTTTGGGCCACTAGAGACCATACCAACACATATGTGTGAAGCGTCTATACAAGAATCATAATAGTCCTTGGTTTTATGGCGTTTGTATGGTCTTACATGATCAAATTTGTCACTTAAACTTGAGATAAAACTTCCCTCATGATCTAAGTACAAGTAGTCACTTCCCCTTTCCTCTCCCTCATGTTAACTCACTTCTTTTTCTTTTCTTTTCCAATTTACATTCCTAAACACATCCCAATAATCCTCAAATGTAGTATGCATTGAAATTTGAAGACCTTCTACCACATATCTACCCTTAGTTGCTAAAAACGATTTCTTTTTTTTTTTTTGTCATGTAGCCACTATATCCTCATCATCATTATATGATAAATAGTCCACCTTAATTACTTCATTCTCCTCATTGTCACTGTTACTATTAATAATGCTACTTTCAATACCCAAACTAACGTGAGTGTCCCTTCCCTCTTCATGTTCAACATATATATTAGCATTGTAATGACCCCTTAAGATACTATGCATAGCAATAAAAGTAGTTTCATTCCCCAAATTCATTAACCCATTATCAAAGCTCTTTTCCGAAATAAGAAACTAAAATGTACAAATATTTACATAATTGAGATCAATAAGAAAATTAGCCAGACTCTCACAAGTAAGTGAGCTTGGTTCAATTGTCCATTGCATCCTTAAACCATCTCAATATGAAACATTGCCTTTAGAGCATGAGAAACAACCACCAAACAAATATATTGAAGTTAACCCTAATACATATAAGAAAAAATCCTATCGATTATTTCACTTATGGGTGGAATACTTGTCTATGAAATCCATTTCAAATTTTAAAAATTTAGATAGGATAAAGAAGACAATTTATGTATCCATTTCTTCCATCATCAATTTCAATGGTCAAGATTCTTTTTCCTTTGAATATTTGCTATTAAGGTGGTTTTGTCAATGCTATTATCTCCCTCAAAAAGACAACAATCAACATGGTTTTCAACTTTGTTGATGTTGCAATAGGGTTCACCCTCATGAAATACACAATAAAGCAAGAAAAAAAGAAGGATTTTTTTTTTTTGAACTTTTCTATGTTGTTTCCTTTACTTGACTAGAACTAGGGTTTTACTATTTCAATGTGGAGAAGACATTTTTAACTTTTTCAAAATAGAGAGAGGAAGAGGGGACAAAAGGAAAGTAAATATAGCCATCTTTTTTCCCATTTTGTCATTCCTTTATTATAGAGTGAGGATACATTTATTTTCTCTTTGTTTTTTCAGTTTTGTTATTTTATTCTTCTTCTTCTTTTCCCGCCTTTCACATGTGCACCACCTAGTTCCATGATGGCTATATTTTGTACACATGCCAAATGCTCGCCACTGATTTGCTAAGAGATATGATTGGATTAGTGCTGTTAGTTGAATTCTTTGAGTAGTGATCATGATACGAAAATTTTTAATTTGGTACTAAAATTAGTAAATTTAAAGTTTAAGTAATAAATTAAACTTTTGTTGAAAGTTAGGTAGCATTCATGATATTGTCCTGTAATTTAATTTGCTTGACTAAAATGTAAACATAGATTCATTTATGTGTAACACGTCTAAGTATTGATTAGAGCCAACTTAATCATGTTTATTGAC
>JBBMOL010001771.1:0-32586 GCA_037954665.1 Laguncularia racemosa | reverse complement strand
CTGTTGACATCTTCCAGTAAACTAACCACGAGTAGGATAGGAGAGAGCTTATGGCTATGTTGGTTTGCCATGCTATTCCCAAACTCAAATCTACGAGCTCTAATGGTAGTTTCAAACCAAACTCGCAACCACCGTGACTGAGTCGCGTTGACTTGTATCTAGGTAAGTATTCTTATTCTTATTATTATTAATTTAGAGAAATTGTTATTTTGTTGACATCTTATTAAATAAAAAATGAAAATAAATCCAATAATAATAATAATAATAATGATAGCATGAAATTAATTAGGTTAGTAACTCTATCCTAATTAATTTAATTTAGAAAAATTAGTAATCAAATAAATAGGAGGAACCATTGTGTAGGCCTTAAGTGTTGCAGTGTAATCATCGCCTAAAGACGATTAGGTTCCATTTTTTTTTAAATAATTAGTAAATACTTAATCTATAAACATAAAGATATAAAAATTTAAAAATTAAAAAGAAAACCTAAAGATTGTTTATTATCTTGAACATGGCTTTATTATGAAAAATACAAAAAAAAAAAATGCTCTCACCTAGAAAAATGATTTTCATGAAATAAAAAACACTCTAATTAGCATTTTCAAAAGTTAGGTCTTTATTAATTCAAAATTGGGAAGTAAAAGTTTAGGTTTAGAATTTTTCCTTTAAAAAATAAAAAATGGTAATTAAACATAAACCTAACGCGTTTTTGTAATTAAAATAAATAATCCACTAAAGTTTTACAAAAGAGAACTGCGACTTGTTTGATCCTGAATAACGAGTACGTAAGCACCCTTATGAGGCAACTCTAAAAAGAATAAAAAAATATTTTCAAATCATTATTAGCATAATCATTATATCATTTTTTTTCTAGTATTTTCTTTTATGCTAAAAAAAAGATATCATAAATGCATAATTCAGATTTTAGAAGGATAAAGGTGGTAATTTTAGGGTTTTAATAGGAATGCCCCTGAGTCGAGAATTCTGGTTTTCTTTCTTCTTCTTATTTTTTTCTAAAAAAAAAAAAGGAGATTACGTTTGACTAGTTGTTCAGACTAGAATTAATCCGCTCAATTAATTCTAATTCAATAATTTTTCCCAACTCCAATTGAGTGGCGACTCTAAATAATAAAACTTTCTAGTTTAAGTCAAGGATTTATATTTGGATGAGCATAGGATTTAATATGAATCGAATTAGGGAGATAATATAAAATTTTTAAATTAGACTTGACAGGTAGGTTGTTCAATGGATTTACTTATTGGTTAAGGAATGTTTTAGGCCAAATCACTTGATATTTTTTGTAATGATCTTTCCATCAGATTGTCCTTTTTGTGTTCTCTTTACCATTTTTCCCTTTCTAAATAATCCTAAAACATTGTAGTTAATTCTTTCAAAGGTATACTATTTTATTTTTTCCATTTTTATTATTTACCCTAATGAACTTACTATTAGATAGTCCATTTCTACACAACCAAAATCACCACTTAGAATATACAAAATATACTTCTTCATTTGTGAGTTCACACTCTTAAATTTCTTATTTTTATCAATTCCTTTAGTAAGGATTATGGTGAGTGCACCTAGTGGCTCATTCCGTGTATCATGTTGAAGTAGCTATTAGGTCGCATGGTGCCGTGTGATACGTAATATCTATTCAAGTAATTGTAAGTTGCAAAACATCTTCAATCACCTTACACATTTCTTCCATACTTGGAAGGATCCACCACCCTTACTTGTCCACAAGTAATATCCTAGTGATACTTAACTATTAGGCATCCCACTATATCTCAAAAGCTACCTACAAAACATGAAGATACAACAACAACAACAATATAACAAAACTATGGAACAAAACACTAAAACAATAAAAATAACACAAACCTTAATCTTAAATTGGGGATATGCATTCAACTAAAAACTCTAATTAATCATGAAAATTAGTAGTAAGAGTTGATATAGGTAAGATTTGCAAGCATACATCAATTGTAGTTACATTATGTAGTTTTATTTTCCTATTCCCTATATTGTAGAGGGTGTTAAAAGAAAATTATCTAAGTTTAAAATGTAAAAATGAGTTTAGAGAACTTCATCTTAGCCAAGTTTATATATAAAGGTTTTATTGAACAAGGGATCAAGAATTTATGAAATGAAGTACCTTTGTTTAAAAACTATTGATAGTTAATTCTAGATATAGGTCTTATGGCCTAATGTAGTCAAGCCTAAGAGGGCCCAACAAAGCCAGACCCATGTAATGGGTTTGAAAGGATGTACACCTAGAGCCCCAAAAATGCAATGCATTAAATAAGAAGAGATGTTTAATGCAAAAGTTATTATGTCAATCATGCCCTATTTTGTCAAAAAATCACACCAACTCCTTATCTTAAGAGAAGAAACATCAAGCTGTAGGTATTAAAGGCTATAACCAATCAACTTATAGATTCCCCATGGAATTGGTAATCAAGGCATCTTATAGTCATCTTTGAACCCTTAGCTTTCAACTCTCATACAAAATATTTGCATTACTTTTTTCATGGCTTACAAACTAACATAAGTATTAGAGTGGGCCCCACTAGAAAAAAAATCTAGCACCCATTTTAGCTGTGTTTTATTTTATAAGTTACCTAAGCCCATTATTTAGTAAAACAAAAACACTATCAAAATTTAGCACCTATCATGTAAGGGGGCATAGAAACCATCAAAAAACACCTTTGATTTTACCTTATATAATCACTATGACATGTTTCAAGTTGAAGCAAGCTATTATTACTTCTCAAAACACTCCCTCTAACTACGACTTGCCACATTACCACCATTAGGCAACCCGGGTTAAAACCCACCTTGTTTGCAAATCCTTTGAGGCAACAGAGTAACGATGATTGGTTGGCTAGATGGAACAAATACTACAACTAGAGCCAGGAATGTAGGGCAGGCCAGGCGGGTAAACCTTTAACCTACAAGTTTTTGTAGGTTGGGCTAAAAAAATCAAGCCCACATAAATTATGTGCTTTTTGACCTACCTTACGTGACCTATGGGCTAATGTGGCTAACCTAATGTGGGGCGCTTTGGGCCTATGGAATTATTTAAAAAAAAATGAGGGAGCATTTCGTTTTTTTTGCCTAGTTAGTTCTAGACCTTCTGCTTGGCTTGGCAAGTTGGCGTCCATAATTTTACTTTTTGATTCAAAACAAAAGTGCAAAAGTTACAATTTACAAAAAAAAAAAAAAAATCCTTCCCCTGCTTTGACTTTAAGTCCTCTTCTAATCTTCCCCTCCAGTCTCCAGTCTCTAGTTCCAATTCCTCGTCCTTTACCGCCATGGCCAACTTTGGTTCTTTTTTTACATTGACACAGATACAGTCACAACTTACAATCATTACTCACCTAGACACCTCTAAGACCTCTTTTAGTCTTCTTCTCCCCTCTCCAATCTCTAGTCTCCTTAGTCCTCTACCTTCGTGGCTAACTTTGGTTCTTCTTTCACATTGACACATACCACAATCACAAAATCATAATCAACTACTCACTCAAACTAGACTCCTACTCCCAAGTCCCAAACTCCTAACTTTGGTCTCCTATCTTAGTTTTTTACATTGCCACTCCCTCTTTGAAGTCCTAACTTGGTCTCCTAATTCCAATGCCTACTTTTAGTGGCAGCCTCCTAAGTCCCAACTCTGAGTTCTAACGCTCCTAGTGGGAAAGGTGAAAGTGCTTCTTTTTTTTTTTTTCAATTTGATTAAATATAGTTTCTTTCTTTATTTGTTTATACTTGTATCCTTGAGTAGTAAAAAGGACATGTGTGATATCATATGTGGTTTTGGGTCACAATATTTCTGTGCCAATTGAAAAGACGGAGAAAACTCCAAGGAACAATCTATTCCCATTATAAGTATTATAGAAGAAAAAAGTGATATATGTAAATGCTAATGTAGAACATTTGGTGTAACTAACAATCTTGTACTTTACTCAAAGTTTGTAAAATGATCAACCACTAGAAACCATGCCCTCCTTAAGGATAAAATTGCAAGTTCAAAGTTAGTCAGAATCTATTCTTGAGGCTTATTACTTAAACAAATTGATCTTACATGATTATGTAGAATGATCAGGACTAAGGATCATCATCTCAATTGTGCATAATTGGACTACCCAACTAAGCTTCTAGTAAAAAACCATTATTCATAGGCTTATTCAGGAATAAGAACATTTATCCTCTCTTTTCCAGAATGCACTTTTTTTTTTTCCTATTCTTTCTAAATCAAAGCATATTGAAATGTTAACTGCAAGAAGAATTAGATTCTAGTCTATTTGAGAAAATCTTACATTTCTTTTGTTGATATATTTCATAATGGATCCATACAAGCAATGACACTACAAATACAATAACATGTATTAATATAAATGATGGGTCGGAAGTTAGTGAGCCTAATGCTAATGTACACACAGGATCTTCTCAATCTAAAGAACCTGTAGGTAAAAAGTCTCGATCAAGTACTTCTAAAGTTTGGGAAAAAATTGCAAGAATAGATGTTGAGAAAGATGGTAAAAATAGAGCTAAATGTAAAGAGTGTGGGACTGAATATGTTGTTGGTGGACATTTACAAAGAATTTTAACCTTACTTCGACATCTTGGAAAGTGTCATTTCAATTAAGTTCCTAAATATAATGATGTTAGGTGATATGATAATTGATCATGTTGGTAGGTTAAGGTCAAGAAAAACTAGATCCAAAAGTTGCTTGTAAGATTATGTCAATGGCTATTATTGAACATGTATCTTCCATTTTCATTTGTTGAGTATAGGAGGATCACATAGTTTATAAGGTTATATAATCCTAATTATAAGCTCATTTCTAGAAAAACTACTATATCAAATGTTTGGAATTTATATTTGGCTCAAAAGCAAGTTTGAAACAAATTTTACAGAAAATTCATGGGAGAGTTTGTTTGACTCCGATGTATAGACTGCTTCTACTATGAAGGATATATTTGTTTGACTAGTCATTTTGTAGATGAGAAATGGAAACTTAACAATAAAAATATTCTTTTTGTTAAAATGCCCCCTCCTCAGTTAGGTTTTGAGCTATCTAAGAAAATATTTGAATTTTTGAAAAATTAGGGCATAAATAAAAAGATATTCTCCCTTATAATAGATAATGCATTTGCAAATGATTGCATGTAAAGATTTCTTGAAAGAGCAACTTAACTTACAAATAGTTAGTTATGTGGTGGTGAGTTTTTCCATATTAGATGTTGTGCCCATATTCTTCATTTAATTGTTAAAGAGAGGTTAACGATAACTAATCAAGCTTTGCAAAACTAAGGGAGAGTGTGAAGTATGTTAAGGGCTTGGAGGGTAGAATGAAGCATTTTTTAGAGTATATTGATTAGATTTCAACATTAATACCGATGATGGTTTGCACTTGGATGTAGCTAATAGATAGAATTCCACTTACCTTATGCTGATAGCACACTAAGGTGTCAAACGTGCTTTTTGTTGCCTTCAATTGAACGATTCTCATTATAAGTATTGTCCATCAACAAATGAGTGGGGAAGTGTAGAGAAGATATGCAAGTTTTTAAGCCCTTTTAATACTATTACCAATTTGATGTTAGGTTTCTCGTATCTAACTTCAAACCTTTATTCTTGCAAGTATGGAGAATTAAATGTTTGTTGAATGAGATTTCAATAGTGAAGATCATGTCATAAGAGAGATGTGTATTAAAATGAAACAAAAGTTTGATAAATATTGGAAGGAATATAGTATTGTGCTTGCACTTGCAGTAGTCCTTGATCCTTGAATGAAGTTTAATTTTTAAAGTTTTGCTTTAATAAAACTGATAATCTCACTTGTGAAGAGAAGTTGGCTAACATAAAGAGCAAGCTATATAAGCTCTTTGGAGAATATAAAAAGAGAAAAATAGATCACATATCTAGAATTCTTAAGTTGGATCATCTTCTTAAGCTCAAGACACATTTGGAGGTAGAGGTTAAGGAGCAGCAGCACGAAACTTGAAAATTGGAAAAGCTTTAGGGATTGATTTTGCAACTTTAGATATAAGTTCGATAATAAATTTATTTTTTTAATGATATTTTTTCATATTATATATTAGTATTTAATTAGTCTTTTCCATAATGATGTGGAGTACTACTAAGTAGAAGTACAAAGTTTTAGTAAGTCTTCTTTTGGATTTTTTATCTAGATGAGTTAATAATAGATATGAACTTCTACTCAAAATTGGATGTATTATAATATTGGAAGACTCTAAGCCAAAGGTATCTTGATTATGCATCATGGCCTCTTATGTGCTCAGCATTCCAATTATTACTATAGTATCCAAGTCAGCTTTTAGTATTGGTGCCTATGTTCTTAATAAGTACCGTAGTTCTACGCTCCTTACAAATGTGGAAGCTTTAATTTGTACAGTAATTGGTTACAAGGATTACTTGTGAAGGTGATTTTTTTTTCTTCATTTGGTAATATTTTATTTTAATGTATTATTTTAAAATCATTTGTTTCTTTTTTAAATTTACAAGCCTTGTAGGGGGGGCAATACAGAAACATCATTGAAAAATTGGGCCTAATGAAAAAGAAAAAAGGATTTTCCCGGGGGGTTGCCAAGTCGAAAAAAAAACCAACTACTATGGTTTTTAAAAAATTCCAAAAATGGAGGTTACTTAGTTTGGGAAAATCCTTCCCAAACCCACCCGAAAAAAAAAAACCAACTTTTTAAACCCTTCCTTCGATGCAACTGTGACATATTTACATGGTCTCTGTTCTTTCATGCTGGGCCCTATCTTTCAAAGTCATCACAAAATCATCTAAAAATTTTAACTTGAGGAAAAGGTTTTTTGCGAAACAAAAGGGAAAACAATACTTTGCCTTTAAAATGAAAAAGAAAAACCATTGAGACGGAAAATCCAAAAGTTGCTTAAAGTTGTTTTTATACCCGAGGAACCGTCCCTTTAACCTAGTTAGCAACTACAGTTGGTTAAAAAGATCTAATGGGGAAAGGGCCCAATTTTTTGTATCGATTTCATTTACCTCAATAAAACCTAAATAAAGGATTTTTTTCTACTCCTACGCATCGACTAGTTAGTTGACTCCACCTTAGGCCATGCCCTTTAAAATTTATGGGCACCTTTTAAACTATAAACAAATCAAGATGTGGCTTAATAGGTAACCTTTGTTTATCCCCAATTTAAATATTATTGTTACAAAGTCATCCCTTTATTTTAAAAAAGAACATCAGAGCAAAAAAAAAAGGTTGGTGATGACAAGTTTAAGGACAAATTGGGGAAAATTTTAAAGGTCTATGTAATGCAGATTGTAAAAAGCAAAACCCCATTAACCATCTCTAGGATTTTAAGAAATTTTAAAACCATGGAAATAAAAATGAAGTAATGTAGAAATGTGTTTCGGTTAGGTCGAGCAAGTCCAAAGATACTGGCCAAAAGACAAGGCATAAAAGGAACCTTAAAAGATTTGTGCCACCTTTTAATATGAAAACCATAAAAACGTCGAAACTAAAGGTTAAAGGAAGGACAATTTGGTTTGTGTAAAAAGCGGAAGAAGTGTTCAAAATTTTTAAAAATCTTAATACCTCTAACTTCTAATGGAGACAGTCCCAAGTGCTTTTAAAAAAACAAAGTCATTTTTAACCTCCCACCATCCTCCAAAGCCCGTACAGCAAGACTTCCCTTCCTTTTAGTTAGGACTGAGCCCTTCCCCCTAAATACCGTCCAAGTGGGGGGCGAGAACAGGGTTTGTCTACTATGTGAGCCCACCCTTCGGGGCCTAAATTCGTATTTCATTGAAAAAGTTTATTTTAGTTGTAGGGCCCAAATTTAAAGGCTTTAAAATCCATTTTGGGCAATCAAGGGTTGTTCCCCAACCCAATTTGAACCAAAACTAAAAAAACCAAATAACTTCGCCCCAAATGGAACACTTTATTGAAATCCTTTCCCCTTTTTCCCTTAAAAAGCAACAAAAAAATGGGGGGACTTTATAGCCAAATGTACAAAAACAACAAACCAAAATGTTTGAAACATAGCAAAATCCCCACATTGATATGGCTTGTTTACTTGGGTTTTAAAAAATGCTGCGGGTTTGGGAAAAAACCCCAAATTTTTTAACCCAACTCATCCAAAAAAAAAAACCCCAACAAATGTGAAACATCTAAACGGGGGGGAAGAAAAAATTGTTTAAAACCCCTTTTAAAAGCAAACAAAAGACCCCAAATGAAAATAAAGCCAATACCTCTAATTAGTTGCCACTTAACCTCTAGCTAAAAGGTTTTTATATTGTTGTATTGCGTTTTCATGATTTCCCAATAGATACTAAAAACCCCCTATCAGAAAGGGCCTTATTGGAGGACCTATTCTTGAAAACATTTGGGGGGTTTTTTCCAAAAAGATGATAAAAAATCTTAGGCATAAGTTAGCGGTCACCAAACAACAAGAATTGCAAATTACTTGAAGTGTCTCCCAAACCCGTGAATTATCAACCACGCCATTCCAATTTCATGATTCCCCCAATCCTTCCCGGCTCTGGACATCCTTTTTAAACCCCGTTAAGTGCTTCCTTATGTTTCGCTCGACTTTTTGTGATGGTCCAGGCGGCATTTCAAGAGGATCTACTTTCCTTCTTCCGGCTTGACTCTCATCATGGATCTCTCATTCCCCCCTCTTGAAAGGATTTGTCCTCAAATGTACCTACATAAAAAGGACCAATCAGAACAAAAATGGCACTTACTTGAAACTCACCAGCAAATCTATTTGTAGCTTTGTCGTTGATGGCTCAAGAATTTGAAAGGTCCATCGCCCTATAAGTAGTTAAAACATGCTAAAATGGAAACCGCTTTTTGCGCTGTGTACCCAAACCCAATCCCCAGTCAAAAACGTTTGTCGACGACCCTTGTTGGCTTTTTTCACATTGCTTTTTCGTTCCCAAATGTTCAACCTTGTTTTCAGATTTTTGAACAAATTACCCTTTTTTTGCCCAAATTTAAACATCTCAAAATGGGAAAAGGGAAAAATCAAAAGGAGTTAGGGGTTTAAAAACCCCAACAAAATTTTTCGAAAGAAAATTTAGTAGCAAATGCACTTAGGGTTATAACAAATTCAACGCGGCAAAAATCCCCCAACTTTTAATATTCTTTTTAATTCACCCCTCAACAAGAGATAAATTTCGATTCACTACCCAGTTGCCCACGTTGGGGAGACAAGTAGTAAAAACAATAACTAGTTCCTAATTACCCACAACCCTTCCCCAAAAGTACTTAAAATTTAGCATCCTACTAAACAATTTTCTAGGCATCCCTGCAACCGCAACAATTTCCCTAAAGAATAAATTACAATATTACAAGTACCCGTTTTGTGACAAGGAATGAAATGTCCCTTTTTAGAAAACCAACCCAACACAAAAACGAACCCCGGGCCATGCTAGACCGGGGAAAAACCTAAAAAAAACCCCAAAAAAATATTACCCAAGGGCTAAAAGGGGAATGGGAAGTGGGTGAAAGTCCTTGAGGTTGGACCTAGATTTCATTGCTTACATGTACCATCGCTCAAAAATTCTCCAACATCCGTTTTGTACCCAATAAATTTTTCCTGCAATACCCTAATGTTTTTGCATCCAAAGTGCCCCATTAAACCCCCCTCCATGAGATCCCTGACAATAATTCTCTTAAAGAAACTTTGGAATGCACAGTTTACTCTCCCAAACAAGAATCATCATGTTTATAAAATTTCCAGCCCACCTTTCACTTGCACATACCCTCAAAAAAATCTCGATCCGCATAAATTTCCCTTAATTGCTCAAAACCAACGTCTAAACTAAGGCAAAATAAATATCCCTTTTTGAAAGGCATAGCAACCACCCTTTTTACCTTGCTTGTAGGGGATGAATATGGAAATGTTTCAATAAATCACCCACGAGATCCTTTTTGTTCAGTTGTGTTGGCCCTTCAAATATTTAAAGTTTTCATGCGGTTGGATCAGAACTTTTTTGGGCCCAAAGGAAAGTGTTGCCACTTCCAAGCTCAAAACCAAGCATATACCTTTGTCGTAAGTAGGGTAATTCAAGGTTTCCCCACTTAGTTTTCTCGCTAAAGAATGCAATCGGTTTCTCTCCTGCATTCACTGCTCCAAACCTAATCCTAAAGTAAACTCAATTTAAATTTTAGTAAAGTTGGTAAAGAAGTAACGGGGCCTAATCAGTTATTTTTAAGCGTTTAAAGGCCTTCTCTTGTTGCCTCCCCACTGAACCCACTTTTCTTAAAATTCCCTCAGAAAGGGGTGCTGCAATGGTGCTGAAATCCTTCACAAACCCTCCTGAAAAGCTCGAGTCCAGGGAAAACTGCACATTACTTATTTTGGTTTTGGACTACCCCATTCTTGGATCGCACAAACCTTTTTTTCTCAACCTTATTCCCCTGCGCACTAAAAAAAAACCCAAAAACAAAAGTTTGTCTGTGCAAAAAGTGCACTTCTTGATTTTAGCATATAATTTTTCCCTTTCAAGCATTTAAAACATCCTCAAGTGTGACATAATCTTCCAAACTTTTGCTATAAATAAGATGTGTCAAAATAGACAACCACAAATTTTTTCAAAAAATTTCCAAAACGGGTTCATAACCCCAATAAAAGTACTAGGGCATTAAAACCCCAAAGGGCATTCAACCACCATACAACCCATTTTTGTTTTAAAATGCAGTTTTCATTCATACCTTCTTTCATTCTAATTTGTATACCCATTTTCAATAAATTTTTAGAAAAAGAATGCCCCAGTAACTCTTAAACATATCACTAAGGGGGAAAAGGGAGACGATACTTTCCCGGATGTTTTTGATGGCACGTAAACACACTTTTCCCAAAGCCCCACCCTTTTAGGCCCCAAAATCCCCGGGCCCTGACATGGACTCATGCTCCCTCAGTACCCTTCTCCATTAATTCATCACCTCCTTTTGGGATTCCTTTACTCCCCGGATTGCCCCTTGTAAGCTGTTATTTGGAATTTGAGCCCCGGGGTACAAGGCAATCGGGTGCTCAATCCCTCAACTTTTGGGTAACCCTTTGGAATTCCTGGGAAAGACTCTTCAAAGTCCTCCAAGAGAACAACCACTTAGGCAAAGATTTTAGAAAGCCCTTTAGTAGTCGAAATTTTCCCTTTAAAAAAACCAAAACAAAAAGGGGTTGCCTCATCACAACCTCCCTTACTAAAACCACTTTAAACAAAATTCCTTTTGCAAGGCCCCCCTTCCTTTCCCACCACCAAATTTGTTTCCCCTTAACTTGGCCTTCACACTCTTTCCACCTTCCCTTTCCCTTTTTTTGATCAAAATTTTTATTATTTTTTTTTTCTCGTTGTCTTTGCCCCCTTCCTCTACTTGTTTAAATCCCCTTTATGTTTTTGCAAAAGATGTTGTTCTGAAATTTGGGTCCTCATACACTTTTTTAGGTGTTAAAGGGTTTAAGGTTAAAATTTTTTTCCTTGGTGAACAACATACTTGTTAGAAAAAGCCTCATGAAAAACCTTCCTATCAAATTCCAGGCCCCCCCAACAACACATGCATCTTGAAATTGGCCTACATACATAACCCTCACCCTCATCCTCCCAAAGCAAAACCAACAGGTTTTGTTTACCCCCTTTAGTTCACCACTATATTAACCACTGCAATTTATAGACTAGGGTGTCAAACATTTTTGAGCCCCACCTTTAAACAAAAAAATTTGCTCACTACATTGGTGAATCCCCCATCAATATCAAACACAAAGTTCCCCTAAATAACATCTATAAAATATATTTTCTTTTTGCACCTCCTCTTCTTCCTTCATGCACTTTAAGCGCTGCTTCACTAGCAAGCCTTTCCCCTTGCAGGCCCTCATCATCACTAACATCCCTAAGGGTGGCTATCATTTTTTTCAATCCCCCCATCTCAACTCACCATCAAAAAGCAAAACTCCACCCTATTTGGACATTGCTAGCAATAGGGCCCCCTTACCTTGCATTTAAAGCACTAAGTCACGATTTCTGAAGTAAAATTTCAGGGTTACCTTGATTCCGGGGGAGTAGAACCCGCTTCCCCCTCAGCCCCCTTTTGGGTTTTGGGTGGGTAAAGGATTTCTTCCTTTCTTCCATTGATTACCCCTTCCAAGTGGAGAACCCCATTACCCTATTGAAATGTGCACACTACTACCCTTCCCTTTGTGCGGTTTCCCAACCCTTTTAGCCATGTGAACCAAATTCCTCCAATTCTACATAATCCCAAATTTTAAACCACATTTTGGTTTTCTCATTCAACCCCGCAAGGAACTAGCCATTGTCCTCTCTTCCCTTTACTTTGCCCAAATCATAGGACCCCATCCCCTTGAAACTCATTACACTTCGCTTCCCTGCCTCAGAGTTTTTAAATTGTTGTCAATTCACGATAGTAATAGCAGTATAAACCCCTTTCTCATCATCTTTTCTCTTTCCCAAGACCAATAGGGGGCTCGCCACTCCCTTTTCATTCAAAATTAATTGTCCACCCAATACAAAACGAAAATTCAATGGCGCAAATTCACCTTCTTTTTCCCACTATGTTTGACATCAAACACCATCTCCACCTTTTCTCCCCTTCTAAAACGCCTCGGGATCATTTTCCCCTTAAAGGAGGAATCTTCTCTTTATGCTACCAATTGATCTCCTTCTATTCCTATCTCCTTATCTTCCCAATCTTGTCCCTCTTTTCCACCCCAAAAACCTCTATAACTCCCAAAAAGAACTATCAAAGTCACACCCAATTTCATCCCACCCCCCGGGACTCCCTAGAACACTCTCCCTCTTAGCCCCTTGGGAAAACGTTTGTGGATTTCTTTGTCTTTTCCCCCCCGAAATTTGTTTTCCCTTTTTCTTGGGAAAATCCCCCATTTTCCCCTCAACGCCTCAATTACTAACCCAGTCAAACCTTCCCCCCTTTACCTTCCGAGAATGTTTTCTGACTAGTTTTTTTGCAGAAAAGATTAGTACAACCAAAAATTTTATAGATCAAACCTAGATACACTCCCTTAAAGGTTTTTTGCTCAAAAGATATATCACACATATCGTGTTTTTCTCACAAACAAAGATGATATCACTCACCAAATTTTCTTTTCAAATTTTTTGGAAACTAACCCGAATCACAAAATTTCCCTTCGTAAATTCAAAAACCCAAATCTAGGGGTTTGTAAAAATTTTCCCCTATTTTTTTATTCGAATTTTTTTTTTTTTCTCTGTTTTTTTTTTTTTTTTGGGTTTTGATCACGTTTCTTTTTCTTTTTTTCCCTTTTTTTTTTTTTTGGGCGGATTTTTACCTTTTTTTTTTTTTTTCAATCGACATAAAAAATACACACAAAAGAAATTAAAATTGCGGAATTGAACACGATAATTTATATGAACGATTGGAGTTGGGTTTTTGATATTACCTTCCTAACCGAAATTGATGTTTTGAAAACCAAGCTCTGATACCAAAAAGATACAAACCACGCCAAACGTGAGAAAAACCCCTACCAATACGTTCGGAAATTCGTTCCTAAGACCCCAAACACCCAAAGTGGAAACCGGCCCCTTTTTAACGAGAAGACCTTGGGGATAAAATGAAGAGCCACAATCGGGAGGAAAAAACCCATTGTAAGTCGGGTGACGCCACGGAAATCAAACCCATAAAATTCGAATTAAGTTCTTTAAAAACCAAAGGGTCCTCTCAAAATTTTTTAATGTTCAAAGTGTCAATCTCTAATGTTCTAAACCCCCGGGCTTTTTTACTAGGTTTCAATTTGTGTAAAAACAAGCCAAAACGACGAGTTTATTAAAAAACATAAAAAAAGCGAAACAGAACAAGTGGCCGCAGGGATCACCCTGTTACACGCCCAAAATTTGGCCGGTATTTCTGGCAACTTCTGGGAACATACAGCCCGGTTTCTTTTACCGGGATCTGTCTGGCAACTTTTGGCAACAACACGCCCTGTCTTTGCCGTGTACTTTTTTTGGGTTTGCTTGACTCCTACACCCGGGTTTTAAGTACACCCCCTTCAAACCCCTGTCCCATTGATTGTAAAAGCAAGGGGCTTCCTATGGTTGTTCAATCCATTCCAACTTCATGATTGCCCCAATCCTCCGCCAGGCACCTTTACAACCCCTTAAGTGCTTCCCTTTGGGCTTCGCTCGACTTCTTAAACGGGGCCCCGGCGGAATTCAAAGGACTACTCCTTCTTCCGTTTGGGGGTTATAGGATCCATCAAAGCCAATAATCCCCTTTAAGGGGCTGCATGTAAAAATATTAGCAACCACTTTTAAAGCCATACACCGCGATTAAAGTGTTTGCCTAGCTGCTTGGTTTTCCATGAAGGAAATGTGAAGTCATTCTCATGGCCCAAGTGCCAAAAGCGGCATTAATATTACTAGCAAGCGCCCAAACCCCCTGTCATGATAAGTCCTTGGCTTTGTATTGAGAATAGATTTAAAATAGGCCCCCTTTCCCCAAAGCACAAGGAAGTGTTAATAATTTTGCACCATGGGCTACTTCACCAAAGGGTAAAAGCTAAGGGCGTACAAAATTATTGAAAAGAATTGGAAAGTTCATTTGGAAAAACCCTCATGTGTAGATTTTGGAGTCCCCCACGCTTTCATTGCCGATAATGGGACCTAAATTTAAAAACAATAGGTTTAGGGCATTTTTTGAGAATATATAGACCTTTTGGTGGTTTAAAGAAATTCAAAGTATGTGCCTTTATGTTGGTTTCCATTTTTTTACTCTAGTGTAAAAAAATTAAGACAAATATAAAGGACTTAAACTTTTAGGCCCCACAGTTTGACCTCCCAAAAGGGCTTGATGCTTCAGGGGCTACAATTCAAACATAGAAGATGTAAAACCCGCCAAACCCCTGACGAAAACCAATACCAATAGTTCGGGGAATTCGTTTCCAAAAACCCCAAACACCTAAAGTGGGAAAACCCTAACCCCCTTTTCTTAAGCGAGACAAAAACCTTGGTAAAAAAATGAAACGCCCCAATCGGGTTTTTTTTTAAAGACAAATTTATAATCAGGATGAACCCCCGAAATCAATCCGAAAATTTTGTTAGTTCTTTAAAACCCAAAAGAGGTGCCCCAAAAGGTTTAAGTTCAAAGATGTAAAATTTTTATTGTTTAAACCCTAGGAGCTTTATACTGGGTTTTAAAATTCGTGAAAAACAAGCCAAAAAGACGTAGCTTTGATAAGTTGCGTAAAAAACAAAAAGAAAAAGCTGCCCGGAGTGGGTACACGACCCTATACTTGGCCGGGATTTTTTGTGCACATTTCCTTCACTACACGACCCTGTACTTCTGGTCGTGTATCTTTTTGTGGTTTTGTTGTCTCCCTACCGGCCCTGCCTTTTAACCGGATCTGCCCGGGATATTCTGTGCAATCGGAATTCTACACGGTGCCTTGAAATAAAGCCCCCTTCAACCCGTGTCCTTTTTGGATTCATAAAAACAAAGGGTCTTCCCAGGGTTCCAAACCCTTTCCAATTCATGTTTCTCCAATCATTTCCCCCTTATGGGACAACCTTTTTCAAACCCTTTTTAAGGCTTCCCTTTAAACGTTTCGCTTATTCTTGTGATCGGGCCCGGCGGCACTTCAAAGGGCCACAATTTTTTTCTTGGTTGGCTCCATCATGGGTTTCCCCATTTCCCCCCCCCCCTTTAAAAAGGGTTTGTCCTCAAATCATTTCCTGCATCAAAAGGCTCAGACGTAAAAAAAGTGCACTTACTGGATACTCACTGGTAAATTTTTTTTTGTAGGCTTTATTTATTTTCTAAGCACGGGAAAAGGACCCTTCCCCCCAGGGGTTTTGCTTGGATTTCCAATGAAAAATCTCCTTGCGAAAATGCACCCAAAAACCCCAATCCCGGTGAAAATCTTGGGGCCCTGTCCTTGTTCCCCTTGAAGCACCCGGGCTTTTTTTTTTACAATCCCAATCTTTACCTATGCTGTAGCTTTTCACAAATCTCCTTAGAATCAGCGCAAAACTCACAGACTTGTTTAAATGGCAAGGCAATAAAAAAATAGGAACCAATGGGGTTTAAAACATAAAAATCTCAAATGGTGGCAAGAGTAGTGCTATTAAAGTCCTGTTATTATAAACTCCCCCAATGGTAAAATCCTTTCCCAAACCCAAGTTCTTCCTATATTGCCCCTAACAAAAGAATTAAATCCTATTTAAACCCATCAAATTTTCCATCAATTTGTGGGGGACAGATATTTAAAAAAATCCTTTAGTTCCCCAAATTTCCCCCAATACTTCAAAAAGACTAAAAAAATTTTTCATCTCGACAAAACAAAGCTTTTAGGGATCCAAGCAAACCACTACCCTTTTTAAAGAACAAATCAACAATGTTTAAAACACACAGTTTTTTTGACAAGGAATGAAAAACCTTTTTAAAAAAACCCATCCCACAACCCAAAATTGAAACTCGACCATGCCCAGGGCCTAGATAATCCAACACAAAATCTATGGGAAAAGTTTATCCATGGGTGACGGGAATGACAATACCATATAACCAATCAAGAATCATCTAAACAGGATGAGAGAGTACTTTACCGTAAAGGGTTTTGATAGGTGGCATTCAAAACGCATTTCCATCCCCTCCTTTTTAGGCACCAAAAAAACAGGGCCGACATGGACCATGCCTTTTCTACTATCCCCTTTCCATAACTCACTCCGCCTTTGGACCTTCAAAGAAATTTTCAAAATCCCACAAGGACAAACCACACAGGAAAGCATTTAAAAATGTTTGTATCAAACATGTTTCTTTTTTAAAAAACCCCAAAAAAACATAGGTTGCTCATTACTAACCTTCCCCTTTCTCACCCCTCTTCTACACAACTCTCCTTTTGCAAGGCTGCCCCTCCTTTTCACTCACCCCCAAATTGATTCCCCTTTAAATTTGGCCTCTCACACTCTTTCCACCCTTTCCCTCTTTTTTTCCTTTTTGATCTGATTTTATTTTCCCTTTTTCTTCTCATTGCTTTTGCTCTCCCCTTTCCCACTCTCTTTCACTCACCTTGTTTTTCAAACACTTTTTGTAGCCGAACGATCCTCATACCTTTTTTAGGTGTTAACTTTTTAAGATTAAAGTTTTTCCCTTTGGGTGAACAAGCGTATATTTGTTAAAAAGCCATCATAAAAACCCTTTCTTTCCAAATTGTCAGGGCTTCCCCAACAACACTACAGCTTCATTGCACTACACCAAAACCCTCATTCCCATACGTTTCCTCAGAACATTTATATAAGGGGAGCGAAAATGCACAAAGTGCACGGGTCGTATCAAGTAAAAAGGGGTGAAAAGAAAAGGTTGTCGTCCCTCGGGAACCAAAAACTAATCATGGAAATTCTTATCAATACTAGTTTTAAAAAAGGGGTTTTTAAAATGTCTAATCTAAAAATTAACAAAAAGCAACAAAAAATTTTATGACAAAAAAACAATTTAAACAAGGGGAAATTAAATTTCACCCTAGATTTGTTAATCAAATTTTCTACCAAGTTATGTCAACAGTGGTTATAAGGTTATTCAAGTAGTTTAAAAAATCCTTTTTAGGGATGTTGACCTAAATCAAAGTCGCTCCGCTCCCCAATTAACCAAGGAATCAAAATTTTTCATACACTCCATGCACAAAAAACAAACGCCCTAAATCAATTAACCCTAATCCCTTTAAAGATTAATTAACAAAAACATTCATTGCCCCCTCCATAAACTCAATAAAACCAAAATTATCGAAAACTCCCGTATTGATAAAAATCTAATTAAAATTTCCCCTAAAAAATCCTAATAAATTCCCTATAAAAAGGATTTCTAACAATTATAATAAAAGACTGATTATAATTGAAACAAAGGAATTGCAATCAGAAATCCAAAAAATCCAATTAATAACAGGGCACAATTTTATCCTTTTAACATTCTAGATTTTTTCATCCAATTTCCACAAGGATGATTTAGAACATTATAAATAGTTGCATAAAAAAAAGAAAAAAGAGGTGCAAGGGAATTCATTTTAAAAAAACAATAAATGGCATAAAAAAAATAAAGTAAATAAACAAGGGTTAAACTTTAAGAGTTTCAATCTTCAAAAAATTCTTGAATTTTTAAATTTGAAAGCAAACTTCAACAAAAACATTCTTCCCTTCAAACTAAACTTAAAAAAACTAAAGACCTAAGGAAATTCAATGTTTCAAAAGAAAAAAAATATGCAAAACAAAGAAAAAAAAAAAAGGATTCTAAACAAAAGAAAGGATGCTTTAACCAAAGAAAGGATGCCCCCAAAGGGTTTCACAAAAGGGGGTCTATTTATAGACCCAAAAGAGGGGGGGGATAAGGTTATCTGATGAGGTTTTGAGTCAGCAAATAATTGGATACATTTTGGAGAGTTTCTCGAAAAGGAATCCGGGATAATAAAGGCCGGCTCAAGGCCGGCTTAAAGGCCGGGGGCTTTTTCTTCTTTTTGGGGCCGGTTTTAAAAGCCGCTAAAGGGCCCGGCGGCCTTGAATGAGGCCGCCCAAGGACGGGGCCTTCGTGCAATCCTTCGCTCACTTTTTCAATTTTGTGAAAAACTCCTCCAATTTAACTTGATTTACTTTGGGTCCTCAAAACCTGTATTTTCACAAAAATCCCCATTTTAAGTATCTTTCTTTATATTTTTTTTTATAATATTAAAAAAAATTTAATATAAGTCCAAAAGAAAAAAAGTATAATGTGATCTTAAAAACATCCCCACACTTAACTTTTGTTTGTCCAAGCAAAAAATTTTTTTAAAAACAAAGAAACCACATTGAACTTCTGGGCCCTTTGTTCGACCAACGAAATTTGTAACTATTTTAACTATTTTAAAATTTATATTAACTAAATACAACAATTTTAACCCCATTTTAAAAAATAGAAAACAATATTAGCCATAAGGAAAAACATTCTTTTAAATTCATTGGTTTTAGAAAGTACATCTCCCTAAATTTTTACTTCTCTAAAAAAGAAAAAGGAGTGAAAGCATAGGGTACCTTTTTTTTCCTAAAATTTTTCTCCCCTTTTTTTTTTGTTTTTTTTCCCTTTGTTTGGCAGCGAGTAACTCACTCTTCTAGGGACCAAAGCCGCCCATGTAAACCGATTTTTCTTAAGGGACTAAATTTTTGTTTTCCCCGCCCTTCCTTATTGTATTTTCTTTGGGTCGGCCATCCTGGCTCTGCCTAAGTGACCTTTTTAAAAGGGACCCCTACAACTCTTCCTCACACTAACTTTTAAAATGGTACTTTTAACCATTTTTCCTATTATTGGAAAAAGCTTTTTTTTTTTTTTTTTTTTTAAGGGTCACTAAGTAAAATATTTCTTTTACCTTTTTCACTGGGTTTAAGGTATTCTCAAAGAAATTTCAATAGAGATTTATCCCAACCAATTTTTCCTTGAAGTAAACTTGCTTGTTTTTTAAACTTAAGGACTCAATCTCAAGTTCAAAGGCTCAACATGGGGTTAAACCCCGTTCTCTAGAATTTTACTTTTAAATTTAACTAGTAAACTTCACAAAAATTTGGGCGATAGGGCCCCAATCAAAATTCAATTTCGGGATTTCATTGAAAACACTTAAGGACATAAAAAAAAGCATGGATTTGTAAGCTCAGTTTGGTGCAATCATTATACTTCTACATTATAATCCCTTCCCCACACTTAAATTGACAAGTTCCTCATTGTTCCTAATATATCAAAAAATTTAAGGAAACGAATGTCAATCAGAAATTGAAATACGGGTACCCCTGGAAAAAATTTTTTAAAAAGGAAAAAAATTTCCTCCTAAAAGCGTAAACCGGGATTGTCTTGAAGCACCGGCAGCTCTTATCCAGCCTTGAATTAGTTTTTTTTTTTTTTAAACAAACTATTATAGAACTTTTTAAAGAAAGGGCCCCCCATGAAGTGCTTTTTTTTAATCATCCCTACTATCGGGTTTAGCTTACATCAAGGGAGTTTAAACAACCCTTCAACCCCATCGTTTTCAGATTAGGTTCCAACTTCCTTCCATGTAGGGGCCCCTTTCTTTCATTCCACCAATTTTTTGTAGTAGATATAAACAAACTTACCTGCGGGTGCTGCCCTTGACCACCCCAGGTTTTCCCTATGGGGTTAAAACCAACGGGCCAAAAACTGCTGGCAATTTTTTGTCATGGGCCTTTATTAATGTGAGGCATTTTTCCTAAATTCAGACACTTAACCAAAAAAAGTTTAAAAAACTTTGGGGTTCAAGTGTCTGCATACTTAGTGGGGCACTGGGGGGCTTCTCATAGTCTCTTTTTCTCAAAAAACAACTTTTTCATCTGGGTACTTGTTCACACCTTTGTTTTCTGCTCATCAACACCCCCAATCATCTATCTCTTTTCAAGACACTTCAAGAGTGGTTTGCCCTACACTTCCTCCAAAATCATTGTTAAAAATTTACCCCTAGCAGATATTCGAAACATTGTTTTCTCATAACAAAAACACGGGATCATACATATCAAATGTTACCGGGTCACTAGTCTCAAAGGGGTGATTTCCCTTTGTCCTACATCAATTAGAGCTTACCTGGGGCGGGAATGGTCTTCCTAAGATCAGGGGTACCTCTCTATCTTCTTTCCATTTTTCCCAAAATATAAAGTCAAATGGGAAAAAGAATTTGTCCACTTTTACTAGGACATTCTCCACTATACCCTTTTGGGCTTTACACTTCTATCCGCAAGTTTTAAGGTAACGTGCTCTCCTTACATTCTCCAAGTCCTAGTTTTTTTAAAAAGGACAGAGGCATTAAAATTAAAACTTGCACCAGAATCATAATACTTTTTAAAATTAAAATTACCAAAGTAAGGGAAAAGTAAAAAATTCCCCTGATTCCCTTTTTTTTTCTCGCAAATTTATAAAATTTTTTTGTAAATCATAGAACATTTCCCCCAAAACATCACTGGTTCATTCCCTTCAATCTTCCCCCTCTTTGTAGTAAATCCTTCATGAACCTAGCATAATGGCAACCGAAGTGCCTCTGCAAAAGAATGTTTAAATTTTTAATTTTTTTAAAAACTTCAAAAAAATTTTCAAATGTAATCCAATTGTTGTTGCTTCACCTTCCTGGGGAAAAGGGAAAAGGAGGAACATATGCTTTCATTTTTGGTGAATTTTGCTTTTGGGTCCTCTTCCTTTTTTTCCCTTTTTCTTTCCCCGGTTAACCTCCTCTTCCCCCAAGTTTTTTTACAACCAATTTTCCCTTTCCACTTCTTTTCTAAAACATTTAAAAACCCATAATTTTTTCTCATATGCTAGGTAAAGACCCAGATGTCTATTACCAAATGTTGAGACTTTACAAGTGATTTTTCAAAATTCCTAAAGGGGCTTTTATTTTGCAACATTGTTCATCTTTTGGGATTAATTAAAATAGTTCTTCCATTTTTGACTGCCTTGCTGAGAAAGGATTAGATTAGAAGTTATGGGAAGTAAAATGATTAGGGCCTTTTTTTTGAAAACCAGGGGTTTAAAATGCGTTGTTTTCATTTCTCCTGAAAATTGGATGGTACGCCCCCCTGGATTGTAGGTGTTTTAATGGGCCTGATTTCCCCTTTGAAATTGTTGACAAAATTTACTTGCTCTCCTGGATGAGGAGGGAAAATTTCTAGATGGGGACTCAAAAGTTGAGGTTTTCCTGGAAAAAACTCACAATAAGAAAAGTTAACATTTTAAAAAGGGGCAAGGTGATTTTACTTACCCGGGCGGTAAAGCGAAATCTGAGCTTTAAGGGTCCCTATCATTGACAGATCCCCTAACTTACCTCTTTTATTTGCCAATTATGTGCACTAAGGCCATTTTACTATCAAAGCACTACCTCACATATCTTACTATTAATGCACCACCCGAAGCAGCATCACCAAAACTAATTTGGGCATCAAATAATAAAAATCTCAATAAGGGGATTTTCTGGTAATCCATGAGGGGCATTTTCAATTGCCTCCCTTTAACTTTCCCATGCTTCATAAAGGATTCACCACAAAAATTACTGAAGTTTGTGATGCATTTTTTTAACCTACAGTTCTAGATGGTGGAAAAAATTCCTTAAAAATTTAGATGAGAGATCACCCCAAATGGTTACAGATTTTTGTGGCAATGAATGTACCAAGCCCTACTTTTTCTCTAATTAAAATAAAAAGTTGTAGCCCAAAATTAAACCCCAGAACATTTTTCATTTTCACTGTATTACAATATTGAAAAAACTGCAATATGCCACAGGGCTTTCATTTTGGGAAAAACCTCCAAATTGATTTATTTAAACCCTTTAAAATGCTGGTTTTAACTCGAAATTTTTACCTGAATTTTTTTGGTCTTCTAATTGCAGACCGAAACAACAGGTACCGTGTATTTTTCGAAATCTTACCCAACACCCGAATCTGATTTTGTTCTCATCTGCCTTTTTCCTTCTTCCTTTTTCTCTCTCTCTTCTAAGTTGTCGCAACTGCTTCTTCTCAAATTAATGGGAGAAGTTCAGCACTTTTTACCTTTCGCAAAAAAAAACCCTTTAAAAAAGAATGGAAACGATCACACAAAAAAAGAAAAATTAAAAAAAAAATATGTGCCAAATTACCAAAAAAATTTAAAAAACTAAATCTATTATTTTCCCCGCCAACGGGGCCAAAACTTGAACCTCAGAAAATATATATATAAGGGACAAAAGCAGCAATGCACGGTCGTATCAAATAATAAAATTGGGGAAAAAATAAGGTTTTCGATCCCTCGAGGAACCCAAAAAGTACTAATCTTGGCAAATTTTTATCAAAATCTAGGTGATTAAAAAGGGGGTTTTTAAAGTCAATCTAAAAATTTTAAATTTAAACAACAAAAAAAAATTTTATGACGAATCTACAATTAGAACAAGGGAAATTAGAATTCCCCCTAGATTTTTTTAATCAAATTTCACCAAAATTATTCAACTATGGTTAAAGGTTATTCAAGTGATTTAAAAATCCTTTTTAGGATGTTGACCTTAAAACAATTATCGGGTTCCGCGCTCCAATTAAAACCAAAGGAATCAAATTATGTTCATACACCTCCCATGCACAAACAACTAACGCCCTAAATCAATTAAAAACCCCAACCCTTAGTGGGGTTAATTTAAAAAAAACATTTTCATTTCGCCCTCCATAAACCTAATTAAACCATTTATCGCAACTCCCTATTGAAAACAATCTATTAAAATTTCCCAAAAATCCTAACAAATTTTCCCTATCAAAAGGATTTTCTAAAAATTATAATCAAAGACGATTTTAATTGAAATCAAAGGGAAATTTCAATCAAATAATCCTTAATTCCAAATTTCAAAACATGGGACAATTATCCTTTAACATTCTAGAGTTTTTATCCAATTTCCCACAGGAAATTTTTTAAAAATTATAGTTGATTGCATAAAAACAATTGAAATAAAGAGGTCAATGGAATTCATATTAAACAAATAATAAATGGCATAAAAGAAAATAAAGTAAATGAAACAATGTTTATAATCTTTAAGACTTAAAACTTTAAAAATGACTTCTTAATTCTTCAATTTAAAGCAAAATTTAACAAAAAGACATTCTTCCTTAAAATAAACTTTGGAAAAACTAAATACCTAAGGAAATTTTAATGATTCAAAAGAAAGACAAATGAGCTAAAACAAAGAAGAAGAACAAAAGGATTCTAAACAAAAGAAAGGAGCTTAACCAAAAAAAGGAGCCTCCAAGGTTCCACAAGGGGGCCATTTATAGATCCAAAGAGGAGGGGGGTAAGGTTGATCTGATGAGGATTTTTTCAGCAAATTAATAGGGTACATTTTGGAGGATTTTTTTCCCCAAAGGATATCCCCGGGGGGTAAGAAGGCCGGCTCAAGCCGGCTTAAAGCCGGGGCTTTTCTTCTTTTTTTTAGGGCCGTTTAAAGGCCGGGCCCAAACCCCCGGCCTTGAATTTGGCCGGGCCAAGGAGGGCCTCATGCAATCCCGCTCATTCTTCAAATTTTTGAAAAAATCCCCCAATTAACGAATTTACTTTTGGTCCCCAAACCCGTATTTTCACAATAAATACCATTAAATATCATTTCTTTATATTTTTTATAATATTAAAATAAATTTTTAAATAAGTCCAAAAGAAAATTTAAATAAATGTGATCTATCACATACCTACCCAATGCGAAAACCCAAACAATCTTTCTTTCTCACCTTATCCACCACTATCATTCAACCACTGCAATTTATATGACTAGGGTGTCTAACAGTTTTGAGCCCCACCTTTTTCAACAAAAAATTGCTCACTACATTGTGCAACTCCCCCATCAATAATCAAACTACAAAATGGATCCCCTAGATAACATCTAGTATGAAATATATTCTCTCTTTGCACCTCCTCTTCTTCCTTCACCTGCACATTCAAAGCTCGCTTCACTACTGCCACTAGCCTTCCCATTGCAGGCTCCTCATCATCACTAGCACCTCTAATGGAGGCATATCACCCTTCTTCACTATCCCCCTCAGTCTCATACTCTCCATCACACGCAAAATCATCACACGCTTATTTGGACATTGACTACAATATGGCCTCTACCTTGGCATTTAAAACATCTAATGTCACGATTTCTAGAAGTAGAAATTCAGGTTACCTTGGTTACCGGGAGTAGAACCCGCTTGCCTCAGCTCCCCTTTTGGTTTGGGGGGTAAAGGCTTTTCTTCCTTTTTCCATTGATTAGTCTTCCAAGGGGATGGACCATTACCCTGTGGAAACCATGCATTACTACAAACCCTTTTCCCTCTTGTGCTGGTTCTCAACCTTATAGCCATGTGAACCATATCCTCCAATTCTACATAATGCTGCAATTCAACCCACTTTTTGGATTTCTCTATTCAACCCAGCAAGAAACCTAGCCATTTTAGCCTCTCAAATCCTCCTCTACATTCGCCCAAAACATAGTGACTTTCCATCTCCTTGAAGTACTCATCTACACTTCGGCTTCCCTGCCTCAGAGTTGCAACTTGTTGTGCAATTCACGATAGTAATACGCAGGAAAACCGCTTTCTCAACACTCTTTTCATCTCTTCCCAAGACTCAATAGGTGGCTCGCCACTCCTTTTCCTTTTCAACATTAGTTGATCCCACCACACAAATAGCATAATCCGAAAATTCAATGGCAGCAATTTTTAAACCTTTCTTTCTCCCACTATAGTTGTGACAATCCAAATACCATCTCCACCTTTTTCTCCTATTCTAAGTACCCTCGGATCATTCTTCCCTGGGAAAAGGGGGAATCTTCATCTTTATGCTACTCAATTGATCATCCTCTCTATTCCTATCTCCACATCTTCCCAATCTCTAGTTCCTCTATTCCGACCCCCTATATCCTCTATAACTCTCAACAGAAGGCTCATCAAAGTCATCATCCGTCATTTCATCTCCACCCCTCGGTACTCTCCAAGAATGACTCTCCCTCTTACGCCCTTGGAATACGTTCGTGGAAATTTCTCTAGTCTTTGCTCTACCGTCTAATGAATTTGTTCCATTCCCTCTTGGAACATCCTCTTCATCTCACCCCCCAACGCCTCAATTACTAACCTAGCATCAAACCTTCCCCTCTCACCTTCAGGAGAATGTTGTCTCGACATAGTTCCTGCAGAAAAATTAGTATTAACACAAAAATATATGATTAAACCTCACGATAAAACTCCCTTACTGTTTCGCTCAAATGATGATATCACACAGTCACTCGTGTATTCTCACAAACAATGATGATATCAAATCGCTAATTTCCTCTTCTCAATTCTCTTGGAACTAACCCGAACTACACTAATTTCCTTCCACATAATTCAAAACAACTCTAGGGTCGAAATTTTTCCTCTATTTTACTATCCGAATTTTTTTTTTTTTTTTGGTCTCTGTTTTGCTTTGATCACGTTTCTCTTGTCTTTCTTTTCTTTTCTTTTTTTGTCGTGATTTTTACTCTCTTTTTTTTTAACAATCGCCTAGTCGATATTACACTATCAAAAGACAATCAATACTAACGAAATTGAATATAATAATTGATATGAACGATTGGAGTTAGGGTTTTTGATATTACCTTCCTCAACCGAACTTGATGTTTGACAAACCTAAGCTCTGATACCAAACTGATACGAATCACGCCAACCCGTGACGAAACCCAATACCAATACGTTCGGAATTCGTTGCCTAACACCCTAAACACCTAAAGTGGAAATCGCGACCCGTTGTCTATAAGCGAGACAAGAACCTTGGTATAAAAATGAAGACGCCACAATCGGGATGGAAGACCGATTGATAAGTCGGAATGAACGCCACGGAAATCAATTCGATAAGTTCTAGTTAGTTCTTGAAGAACCAAGAGAGTGCTTCTCAAAAGTGTTTAATGTTCAAAGATGTAAATTCTTAGTTGTTCTAAACCCTAGGAGCTTTTATACTAGGGTTACAATTCGTGAAAAACAAGTCCAAAACGACGTAGCTTAGATAAGTTGCGTAAAAACACGAAAACAGAAAAAGCTGCCCGGTAGGGGATACACGGCCCTGTACACGACTGTGTACTTTGGCCGTATACTTTTCTGTGCACATTCCGGTCACATACACGACCGTGTACTTCTGGTCGTGTATCTTTCTGTGGATTTCTTGTCTCCATATACGGCCGTGCCTTTTAGCCGTGTATCTAGCCGTGTATGATTCTGTGCAATCTTGGAATTCCTACACGTCGTGCCTTGAACATGCACGCCCTCTTCACTCGTGTCCGGTGTGACTTGTATACAAGCAAGGTCATCCCATGGTTGTCTCTAATCCGTTCCAACTTCATGATTGCTCCAATCCTTTCTGGCTTCATGGACAACCTTTATCAACCCGTTAAGTGCTTCCTTGAATCGTTTCGCTTGATTTCTTGTGATTGGTCCAAGCGGCACTTTAAGAGGATCCACATTTCTTCTTCCGCTTGGCTCTCATCATGGATCTCATCAGAAGACTTAGCTGGCCTAGCCTACAAGTCTCAAATTGTCCCCATCCCAAAGGAAAAGTGAATGACCTTAAGGATTAGGCTTCTTAAGCCCACAAGCCATTCAGGCTCCCTACCTTCGATGCGATGCAAGCAGCCTATGGCCTTAGCCTTTGAGGCTAAGAAGCCTTACCCTAGTAAAGGTCTAAAGACTTAGCTTAACCAAAGGATTGAGCCCCAACATGCATCAGACATATGCAATCAAAGGTACATTTGGCCTAATCCTATGAGCCAGTGAACTGCCAATGAAGAATGCATATTAAAATAAAAGGGGGAGAAAAGAAGAAGGGTAAATGAAAAGAGGAACCAATATATAATCAATGCCGAGCACCCTTGCAAAGTATAAGTTACAATGGTCAAGTGGCACACATTACAAGCAATATTGACTACAATATAATTCTACACTTCATGTCGAGGAACCAAAGCCACTCCCATAGAGAGCAACCTTACAATGATAGAAGGAAAGGAGAGGGGATTGACGGAGCTGCAAACCGAAACACATAAACATACAATAGATTGCTCCTCCACTCTCTTTAGCGGCACCAAGAACCTCTAAATGTGAGATTCAAAGGCGAACTCCATCCTAACTCTCAACCTTAAAAAATTGAAGTGGGAAACAAGAGATCCTATCCATAACTCTAGTTGTAAAGTCATCCCAGCACACCTAAGAAAGGAATCTCTATACATGATGCCTCTCCCTCTTCTACTGCATCCTAACTAAGAAAAAGGAAGGAACTGGGCATATACTGCAACTATCAGAGCCAACAACCATAGCTACTAAAGGCATCACCAGTAGGTAGAGATGCTGATTGCTCTTATAGTTTTCAGCCCTAACCAATCCCCTTATATGGGTTTAGCTCATGATCACTAACCAATTGTTAAGGTAACTTCCCCTCTTATGATGACCTGATCAATTGTCCCTTAGGCTTACAACAACTTAATGAGTTGTCCCCTGCCTTCCTTGGCATCTTACAAAACAATTACACACAATATTAGTATATGTGCACTATAGTTTAGTTAACATGACAAAAGAGATCAAATGCAACCTTAATAATAATAATAAAAAAAAAACAATTGCCAAACCAACTACAATCAAATTTCCTCCTAAAAGGCCCAAAACCTACCAGAAAGGGCTTAACTCTTAGGAACACCATTACACTACTTCTTGCAACAAGATAGAAAGTTTGCGATGGCCACTTAGGCATCCACCTATTCCCTATTTAAACCACCCAAGCATGAGACATTTTTATTCAACATTAAATCCAATGCAAGACTTCATGTCCATGTACCATCGGTTTTACAATGCCCTAATTTTTACAATTCCCTCATAGTGTTAACCTTGATTAACATCAAGCACACATTGCAAAGTGCACGTAAGTCCCCATGGACTACATATGGATCATGAATGTGCCTTAGCTATTCGATTGCTATATGCAATTTGTCCTTGAACGTGTGATGTGAGCATACAATAGACAATAGGAATAAAGCGACTACTTAATGCAATTCATGATATTCAAATTCCTAATTGTTAATAGGCAAAACTCATGTATGAGTTTAAGGGCTTTGTGTAATCAAGCCCGCAAACCTAATATGGGGAGCTAGTGTTGATGTTGGAACCTATCTAAAGGCATCATGAGCTTATAGAAGTCGCGATATGGGAATGATTGGTTGATGGTTGCATTAACGTGCCAAAGCGTTACATCAATCCCATGCCTTAAAAAGAAAAAGCAATGTTGTAAACATGAATCTACTAAATCAACCCATACTTGGGGAGTTCCTCTATAAAGCCTAGCTTTTAACTTCAAGAGGTAGGTCTAAAATTGAGACTCACACATCTCTCAAACATCACCCTTGAACCTTTAACTTTAAATTCTTACTCATAACTATTTCCACCACTTGCAAATTGACTTAAGCATCGAAGTGGCCTCAGGCAGAAAAAACTTTGATACCTATTTAACCACATTCTGTTTTAATAGGTCAGTAAAGCCTATCGTTTAACTAAAACAAAGATACACATGTAAGTGGCGCATGAAACCCACTCAAAAACACCATAACTATTACCCTTTAAAACAACCATGACGCGCTCCAAGTTGAAGTAAGCCATCTTCACCCGCCAAAACCTCCTCTCTAACCATAACTTGCCATAGTACTACCACTAGAGAATCCATCAAACACCCTACTCTAACTCCTTTAAAGGCCATAGGTGACAATAACGACTGGCTAAGAGGAACAAATGCTACAACAAATGCTTGTTGCTAACAAATGGTTATGAACACATCTTAACAACCTTGAGCACAAGAGGTCACAACCTATGGCTCCATTCAAGCAATAGGTGATTGATCACAACTAATTGAGTCGCTATAAGAAAACCATAACAACGCTAGTGGTTTACTTGTCGCATCATGCCTTTCCTGACTAATGAGGCTCATGACACGACACATAACAAACCTTGAGGCATGTCGGCTTTCGAACAATCCCTTTTCACCCTAAAAGGACTTAGCTTCTCAAAGCTACATGTACAACCCTCCGAAAAAGGACTTGCCCTCTCAAAGTCCTCAAGTTTGGTACACAACAATACTTGGTCAACCTTAGCCTACAAGTTTCATAACGTTCCCAATTTTGAAACTTAGTGGATGACTTAGAGGACTTAACCTCTTTAGGCCCACAAGACCTTTGGACTCTCCTTCTTTAAAAGTAATGCGAGCAACCTTAAGGACATGGTCTCTAGGGCCTACAATTCTTTACAAGTCCTACCTAACTAAGGATCGAAGACTTGGTTTAAGCAAAGGATTTAGCTTTAGCCTACACATCTGATGAACGCAATTAACAAAGCCTCCACCTAATCCCACTTAGCCACGAATCAAAAATAGAAAGAGAAGGAGAAGATGTAGAAGGGTGAATGAAGCAAACACAAAGAATAAAGTCAATACCATTATATAAGCTAAATGACACTTAAATTGTAGAAATATAAAGGCTAACTAGCACACATTACAACATAAACCAATTATAACCTACTTCTACACTCCATGTTAGGAGATCCAAGCTACTCCTACAAAGGTATAGGTAAACAATAAAGATTAGTGGAAATAGGGCCTAGATCAAATAGACACCCAATAAAATGTTTACTTCACTGATATCCAAGTAAACAGTATTAAGGCCCTTTACATGTAGATATGACTATGGATGCCATCTCAGCTCTCTCAAACTCACAACAACGTGATGGCGGCACCAATGTCACATATTTTAACCTAATCATGATACCCTCTGCAAGCACCTAAGAGGAATGCCTCTACACACACTAACTTTACCCCTACTTTGCTTCTCATGAGGAACAAAGGTAGCTAAGGCATCTATAGACATCACTAACCTATGACCTTACCTCCTCCTCCTAATTAGGGAAACCAGCTAATGCCACGAGTCAAATGTCGAGACAACTTCCCCCCTGCGATGATCGGATGAGTTATCACTTGAGTTTACAATAACCTGCTGAGTTGTCCCTTGCTCTCTTAGATTTCTAGCAGGTATAAACATCCCAATGTCAGCACACATACTATTAGAAGACATTACTAAAGGGTCGAAGGCTACCTTCATCAAAAGGCAATTTCTAAACCAACCATAACTAAATCTCCTCCTAAAAGGCCCACCACCTACAAAGTAGGGCTTTAGTTTTTAGAAATGCCATTGCACTACAACAAAAAAGAAAATTTATGATGACCACTCAAGCATTCACCCACTCCTTACTTATACACTAAAGCATGAGGCACCTTAAACCGGCATCATATGATAGTGCAAGGTTTTGTGCCCACACCCCATTTGGAAAATGGCTTCAACCGCTTGATTATAATAGCTCCCCTTTAACGTATTAGCATTAATCAGACACTAGGCACATACCCTTACAAAATCCCTATAGGCGGTGCATGAGTCCCAAATGCACCTAAACCATCCCAATCATTATGCACCTTATCCCTAATTGCATAATGACATGTGTGTAATCCAATTAATTGCCAACACGTTACCTAAATAAAATAACTCCATGCCATTAAGAACCTTTCATCATCATTTTAAAGATGCCCATGTCCATCACAATGAAAGCCCAATCCTCTTTAAGACTACACATAATATAATAATTACAGCACTTCTATGGGCCATACACCCCCAAACACACTTAATAGAAAGGAGAGCAAAATTTAATGTAAAAATATGCAAAACCACAAACACGTTAATGCAACCTTCACACTTCTATTGATTACCAAGATTTACAATGCATCATTGACATACTAACCAGATTACTAACAAAAACAAAAAAAGAGGAAAGAAAGAAAAAAAGAAAAAACAATAATAACAATAAAACAACAAAGGACAATCAAGACAGGGTCCCATTGTCCTTTAGTTTGTCCCCCTTTTATGCAGTTAGCACTCCCTAATCAATCAAGAATGTCTGGAAGCTCAGAAACATACACGGCCGGGTACACGATCAGAAGGGACGGCCATGTATTGTGTTAGATAACTTCCAGAAAATTACACGGCTGATACACGTCAGAAGGCATGTCGTGTGTTGTGTCAGAACCTTCCAAAACCCTACACGGCGATACACGGACAGAAGGCACGGTCGTGTATTGTGTCCCGGTAGCTACCAGAAACATACACGGACTGATACACACTAAAGGCATGGCCGTGTAACACGGCCATAATAATTAGATATTGTTTTTGTGACTTATTTGAAAATAGGCATGTAAAATTTTTTATTTTAATTTTGGTAGAGGAAGATTTGTTTTCCTAGTTTTAAGATATAATTGCTTGGAAAGATATCCCCCCTAATGTATATATATACTTGAACATGAATTATGAAAAGGGATTTACCAAAGTTTCCTCAAAATTTTATGGTATCAGAGCCACACAACGAGTATTGCGAGAATCCATAGTTTTTTTTTTAGTCTTGGAAATTTCGGTTTTTCTTGTTTTTTTTTTTTTTTTTTTGGCTTTAGGTTATTAATTCCAATCAACAATTTTTTATAATTAAGTTGTGAGTGACAAATTTGGTTTAGAATGTCTTTTTAGAAAACACATGAAATCTTAGCTATTAGATTTACAGGAAAGAATTATCAGCATGGGAGTTTCAGTTTTAAGATGTTTTTGAAAGGGAAGGAGCTTTGGGTCATATTGATGGTCTTCTCCAGCCCTACAGAGTCGAAAGATCGTGTCAATGGAGGAAAGGATGCACGATTTTTTCTTGGATTTTTGGGGTCTATTGAGGCTCCATATGGTGAACAAATTTTCGATCCTTTGGCACGGCAAAAGAAATTGGGAATACTTGAAGCACGTCTACAATCAAGATAATACTGCAAGACGTTTCTAATTGGAACTTGATATAGTAATTAAAAGTCAAGGTAATCCTCCCAAATTTAACAATATTATTCTAGCTTCCTTAATTTATGGGGCGAATATTCTGTATTATCTATGTTTAAAGGGGTCAAAAGAGTTTGGCTATCTCAGGCTTTCAAAGTGGTCGTCGGATCAGTTTTTTTAAAGCCAGACC